>AWOL01S0025332.1:6863-146456 GCA_000715115.1 Nicotiana otophora
ATGTGGATCGGGTTACATGCCACAGCGATTATTGTACAACGCTGAGTGATTAAGTGTGCTGAGCATTGAGCATAGTGAGAGAGGATACGAGACAGTGAGATTGAGTACTCTGAGAGTGTGAGTACATGATTCATCTCTGGGATACATGGCATTTGCATGCACACATGACATACATGTATAGAGATGCATTTTTCCTCATGCTATATAGTATCACGACATTCATGACTTTTTACACACATTGATATGTGGGCATAGAGAGGTATTTTTCACTTGTTATCTGGAGAGAAAACGAAACAATTTATTTATTGTGGAAGGAATATTTGTAAAAATTAAAGTTTTCAAACTTACTCGTAGTTTTGGCATTTTGGTAAAAGATTTTGACTTTTCACTGAGATACTTGAAAAGCATGCCCATTTTCTAGAACTGTGAACGAGCTGAGCATCCTACTTCTAAGATACCTCTTTTATTACCTGTATTATGTTGTTATGAACTTATGTGGAATATTGGTATTGTACCCGACCTTGTGTTAGCTCTTCGCTACTTTCAACCTAAGGTTAGGTTTGTTACTTACTGAATACATGAGATTTGTTGTACTCATACTACACTTTTGCACCTTGCGTGCATATGTTGGTTGTTGATGTTATTGTGTTCGATGGAGCTAGATTGAAGATGTACCTGCATCCCAGTTGTAGCTGCCCCTTGTTCGTGGTAACTTTAGATCTATAAAACTCTGTTTATGTACTTTTCAAAAAGACGATGTATTTATTTCCTTTCAGCTTTGTAAATTCAATTCTTAGAAGCTCATGATTTGTACTACCTGTCCTTGGGAAATGTATATGATTTAGATATTTTGATTTACTTAGTTGTCTTATTAAATTTCATTAAAATTGGATAGTTATTAATTAGCTTACCTAGCATGTTGGGTTACGTGCCATCATGACTAGTTGAATTTTGGGTCGTGACAAGTTGGTATCAGAGCTCTAGGTTCATAGGTTCTACAAGTCATGAGCAAGTGTCTAGTAGAGTCTTGCGGATCGGTATGATGACGTCCATACCTATCTTCGAGGGGCTACAGGACATTTAGGATATACTTTCCATCTTTCTTTCCTTATCGTGCGGCATTGATTCAGCTTGAAGTGTAAATCTTTGATTCCTTTCACGCATTCGTATGCGCATGTGAGCGCTCGGTATCGGCTCTACGTCGGTGGCTTGGGATTCCATGGATTAAGTACGAGATGTGATTTCAGTATGCTGATAATGGGCCACTTTGGAGTACTTGAGGCCGGGTGGTGACTGTAGCTTGAGTACAGAGGTTTCGATTATGTGAGCATGTGCTTTTGGACTTATACGTCTGGTAGTGTCCCTATGGATGGACTCCGTGGCTCGATGTGTGGATGGATGGCTATATGGTGAGTATGATGTGACTGCAAGATGTGTTCAGATTGTTCGAATGTGATAGGAAGAGTTTAATTGAGATGTAGCAAGGACTATTGGGTGTTTGATTTCTGCCTCGATTTGGCGTATGGCCTCGAATTATGGGTGTGTTGAAGGACCTCCCATGTTGTTTAGTTGTGGAGTGAAGTAGATTTTCATATCTTGTTATGAGTTCGGAATCAGGAAAATTAAGTAATTGCGAAGTAGTTGTGACTGTGGAAGGGTATAGAAAGATGTCAGTTTGAGGCTTAGCAGGTGGGTTATCTCCTGCGGGGTGTCTTGAGGTTGTGTGATCCCTATGTTATTTTGTAGCGAGTTCTCTTTTACCAGTGAATTATATGTGTTGCAATTTGAGTTCGGGTGGCTTATGAGAGTTGGCTTGACTTCTACAAGGATGAATGCGAGATTAGCAGATGATTTGAGATATTAGATGGTTTGTGTTATATGAGCTTATGAAGGATTTAGTTGGATTTCACTACGGTATTGTGGCAGTAATAGAGTATGGGCATTGTGAGTTATTATGTGTTTTGATCTATGGCTTTGAGCCAAGTGGGGGAGTCTTCTATTGATAAGTTGATTGCACGATTATGTGTTCTATTGGTTTCAACTTGAGGTATACTGGTGAATCAGTTATAACTTGCAGAGGTGGAGTTTGAGAATGAATCGAGTAATGGACATTTCTGGATATAGGTTGTATTATACTCTATGGGTATATGGGAATCATTGAATGATTGAGTTGTTATTCGTAAAGGATGTAGTGCGCATGGAGTAGAAATTGCTCGGTTGCTTAGGAGTGTGGGTTACTCCCTTGGGTGTTGGTATGCTAATGGGGCACATGTCGTTCGGTCTATTTGGTATGTTTAATTGAGATTTGAGAAGAGTGGATGACTCTAGAGAATGGTTATTATCTAATCAAGATTTAAATGTAGCAATTTGGAATTGTCAAGATTTGTATATGGCTAGAACTGAGAGTTACATTGGACGGTGTCGAGACTTGTGGCATTTTTATATCGTTGGGGATTATGCATTTCAATATCAAGAAGGTGAAGGAAATAATTTTAGGCTCACATAAGGTCTCTTTAGAGTGGGTGTCTCGGTTGTGGTGCTTCGGGGTGCTTAAGAGGGAAGTCAGTGGCTTATGGGCCTTAGGGCGTTGTGGTGTTATACTAGGGTCTCTTATGTAGTGAAATTTGGTTAAGGATCGTGGTGTTCTAGCAAGGAGAAGTATCAATTTGATGGTAATTTGGAAAGGACTTGGAGAAATAGGACAACTTGGTAGTAGGTTGGAGCAGCATAGTAACGAATATGATCGGTTCTTTGGGTACTAACGACATGGCTAGTCTTTACAGGTGTTTTATGGAAATGCTCTTAGGTTTTGGCGACCTGCATGGCTGCATGAGTTAGAGAGATTAAGTTCTAATGGGTTGATTATGTGCAAATGGGTTTCTAAGAGTTCTCAATGGTTTTTACCACGGTTCGAGGGATATATTTCCTACTGGCGTGAGTAATATGTAGTGTATAGTGAATTTCTCCTAGATGAAATCAAATGGAAAATCATTATCTAATTGAGTATGTAGTTGCTTGTGACTCGGAGTGGACTATGAAGTTCTCGTATTTTTTTCCATATGATAGCATGGTATATACAGTGTGTTGTGTGGGATTGAGATTTGCGTGAGCGAGATCACAGTTCAGTTTTGAAGGGAATGTCATGAAATTCGTAGGCAGCATGGATGATTTGAGATGAATAGGTAATAATGTTACTATTTGGTATGGCTTGATGAGAGTATACATTTTAGAAGGGGCAATGTGTTTGATTTATGGATACTTCACTGGTTCTGCGGCACTTTCCTAGTTGATCGACTGCTGATATTCGAATTTTTCTATGTGACACGGAAGAATTTTAGGAGAATTCCTCATGGGATGATCGTGTATGAGAGATGTGTCAGACATTCTGGCAGTGAAATTGGGATCAGATATGGTGATTCGTGTGTTCTATGGATTTGGTGGCTGGAGGTCTCATGAGTGGATGATTTCATGGTTGTGGACGGTGAAGTCATGGTCGAAGCTAGCCAGATGATGGTATGTGTGATGATTCAGTCATTGTGGGTTTTTGGAGGTTTCTTTTTATCTATTTGTGGGCGTCCGGAGTTGATTTGGGGGTCTATTAGTAGTACCAATTAGGATGTGTAGTCTACACCGAGTTGGATTGGTTGGCTCCATAATGCTATCGTTGAGGGATAAGCTATTTGGTTGTTGCTAAGCTTATTCATGTTCTGAAATTTCCTGTGCGATACTCTGCTATGCTACGAGGGGTTGTGATTCGTTGGTTTTTGGCACACATGGTGCGGTTCTATGGTGGTCTTGTAGCGGAGTTTGAGTAATTGAGTAATTGGGTATTGCATGATTGAGGGCGTATTGGTTATGTCCTTTCGGGATTTGTGTGGCATTGTGTCATCCGGTTCTTCCGTGGTTATGGTAATGCACTTTGGGTACTTGATGTAGAATTTTGTGTGATTATTGATTTTGAGCAGGGTGGCTCGAGGTATATGATATGGACCAGCGTTTGGATGGAGTCACGCATTGCAGCGGAGTTATGTTGAGGTATGAACCTTTGTGTTAGAGTCTGGTGGTAGGTTCTTAGCATTTCGTTGTGGTGGTACCCACTGAGCTTGTGGGACGATTCTCTTGATTGAGTCATTTTCGTGATTAAATACATTTGGATTGTTGCTTATTGGTGCATAGATTGCATGGTTTGTGGCTCTGAGTAGTATTGGTGTTGTGTGTCAGTAGAGTAGTGGGTATTCGATAAGATGGATTCGTCAGATCTAGGATGGGCGCTATCGGATTTGATTGCGGTATATTTGGAAGGATAATATCGAAAGTCGTCTTAGGAATTGGCTATAGTTCTTGTTCAAGGAGAAGGAGCTTCATGGCTTGTTGATTTGATGAATGATTATGAGTTTCTGCGTGTTTTTTTATTATCGGCTGTGTACGAAGGTTTTAGGATGAGGTTTTGTTAGGTACGAGGTTTATTACCAGGATTGGATTGTTCTGAGCAGTTACTGTGATCAGGGATTTTTGCTATGGGTATTTGAGTCATGTGGTATACCCAGTGATTGTAACTTGGGTTATGGCTGTGGGTTGGTACAGCTTGTTCAGACTTATATAACGTGTAGGTCGCGAGATTTGGATCTTATAAGGAATTCCGGATGTTGGAAAAATTGGATTCTATGGCTTATGGGCTAGGTTGGATTGAGAAATTTCAGTTATGTTGTGTTATCGGACCTATATGGGATGGGGTGACGTGGTATCACCCCCGGGTATGTTCATGGTAAGATTATACGAAGGTTTGATGATTTTGAGGACAACTCTTTGCACGTTCGAGGACGAACCTATGTTTAAGTGGGGGAGAATGTAACGACCCGATCGGTCCATTTGAGAATTTGTACTTCGCTCGGTAGTTTGGGGGTACGAGTATCTCGGTATAATGTATTAGGACTTGTGTGCAAAATTTGAGTTCATTCCGAGTTGATTTGATATGTTTCGGCGCGAGTTTTTGGAAGTCGAAAGTTCATTAAGTTTGATTTGAGGTGCATTTCGTCATTTCGATATTGTTATGCGTGATTTCAGGCCTCGAGTAAGTCCATGTTATGTTATGGGACTTTTTGGTATGTTCATACAGGGTCCCGAGGGGCTCGGGTGAGTTTCGGATAGGTTTGGGTTGTGTTGCGTTCGTTTTTCTTATGTTTCGACGTCGTTTCTTCAAGCATAAATGATATCATATTGCACAAATGAGCTTCGATTTCTGTTTTGATTGAAGCATTAGATTCGTATCGTAATTACGGACCCGTAACAAAAACAATCGTTGAATTTGGACATCGTATGAGGATTTTATGGTCAGTTTACTAAGAATTGCGTTGTCAGATTATTTTAGATTAATTACACAATTGCCACTGACTTCGTATTTAAAAATTTACACATTTCCAAATATTGAAACCAACATATCGCCTTCATTATAAGGTCAAATGGACTGATCCAAAAGCCTATCTTAACTGAAATTGCACAAGAAATCCATTGAAGGCATCAAAAGCAAGTTTTGCGATCATTTGGCATGCAAAACGAGGCAGAATAGCTGGGCAAAAATACTTAAAATCGAAGATTTGTTCATTTGGTCATATTTTGAGTTGGGGAGCTCGAATTTGGACAAGTTGTGGAGGCGATTTTCACCATATGGATAGGATAAGTGTTCTATACTTGATTTGGTTATATTTCATGAATCCATCTTCGTTTTTGGCATTTGATTGATGATTTCAAAGTGAAATTTGGGGGGTTTTGTCTAAAATTTCATAAAGTGAAATTTTGAGTTTTGAACATCGATTCGTAGTTGGATTTGAGTGAAAGTAGTATGGTTGGACTCGTAATTGAATGCGTTATCGAATTTTGATAAATGTTTTTGGGTTTCGAGGCGGGGGCCCGAGTTTGCCGTTTTGGTCGGTTTTGGAATTTTGATTCAAGATTCGACCTTTATCGATTGGGTTTGTTTCATTTGGCATTGTTTAATGTATTTGAGTTGCTTTTGGCTATTTTCTATCCATTCGAATGGTCGTTACGCACAGGATTGCCTTTGTTGGAGCATCGTTTGGCTTGTTGTGTATTGGATTTGGCTTGTTCGAGTTAAGTAACTTTTCTAAACTTAGTGATGAGGGTATGAAATCCCGTAATACGTGTTATGTGATTGGTATTGAGGTAATGCACATGCTAGGTGACGGGCGTATGGGCGTGCACCATGTGAATTGGGACTCTATTGCTTCCATGGCACTGTATAGTGGCCCTAGTTTGTTAATATTTGTGTTTTCACCATTCGATAAAGTAATTGTGCTGTAAATCGTGCTAAATATCATGTTTAGGCTTCATGCTGATGTTGTTAGGACCCATAGTGGCCGTTTCTTGCTGTCATCTCACTGATTTCATTCATATTGCATACCCAGTCATATTCATGCATGCATATCATATTTTAGTCTCAGTTATTGTTATTGATACATCATATCGTTATTGTTGGGCTAGTTTCATGTCATTGTGAGCCCGTGAGTGAGACTCGAGAGAGTGATGACTGAGTGAGGCCGAGTGCCTGAATGAGAGTGACATTTTGGGATCGTGTTGCACGCCACAGCATATTATGTTATACTTTATAGGATCGGGCTGCACGCCGCATCATATTATATTATACTTTATGGGATCGGGTTGCACGCCATGGCAATATATTGATTATATTTTATGGGATCGGGCTGCACGCCGCAACGATATATTGATTATATTTTATGGGATCGGGCTGCACGTCACAACGATATAGCGGTTGGGCTAAAGGAGCCCCTTTGGAGTCTGCACACCCCCAGTGAGCGCAGTCGACTATCTATATGTGTGTGGATCGGGCTGCACGCCACAACAGCTATTGTACATCGCTGAGTGATTGATTGTGCTGAGCATTGAGCATAGTGAGAGAGGATGCGAGACAGTGAGATTGTGTACTCTGAGAGTGTGAGTACATGATTCATCTCTGGGATACATCGCATTTGCATGCACACATGATATACAGGCATAGAGATGCATTTTTCCTCGTGCTATATAGTATCACGTCATTTATGACTTTTTACACACATTGATATGTGAGCATAGAGAGGGATTTTTCACTTGTTATCTGGAAAGAAAATGAAACATCTTATTTATTGTGGAAAGAATATTAGGAAAAATTAAAGTTTTCAAACTTACTCTTAGTTTTGGCATTTTGGTAAAAGATTTTAGGTTTTCACTGAGATACTTGAAAAGCATGCCCATTTTCTATAACTGTGAACGAGCTGAGCATCTTACATCTGAGATACCTCTTTTATTACCTGTATTATGTTGTTATGAACTGATGTGGAATATTGGTTTTGTACCGACCTTGTGTTAGATCGTCACTACTTTCAACCTAAGGTTAGGTTTGTTACTTACTGACTACATGGGGTCAGTTGTACTCATACTACACTTCTGCACCTTGCGTGCAAATATTGGGTGTTATTTTTGTTGTGTTCGATGGGAGCTGGATTGAAGATGTACCTATGTTCCGGTTGTAGTTGCCCCTTCTTCGTGGTAGCTTTAGATCTATAAAACTCTATTTATGTACTTTTCAAACAGACGATGTATTTATTTCCTTTCACCTTTGTAAATTCTATTCGAAGCTCCTGATTTGTACTACCAGTCCTTGGGAAATATATGGGATTTATATATTTTGTTTTTCTTAGTTGTCGTATTAAATTTCACTGAAATTGGATAGTTGTTAATTGGCTTACCTAGCGGGTTGGATTAGGTGCCATCACGACTAGTTGGGTTTTGGGTCGTGACATATTTCCATGCGCTTGAGAATGTGGACGAGATATGGACCAGGTTCCTTATCTGGTTCTTGACATTAAGTTTGTTAGATCATCAAAATATAAAACAAGGATACTTGTAACCTATCAATTTCCCCGTTTTTTTATGATGACAGATTTATAATTTAAAATCCTACGAAGAACCACAAGGAACCAGACAGTAAACCAGGAAGGTCATTGAGTTTCCCCCTGAATCTGTATTTCCCCGTAATCAGTTCACATCATTATTCAATTATTCAATTATGCATAATTCTTCCCCCTTTTGGCATCATAAAAAGAAGAAAACTAGGCAAAAGCAAAAAGAAGTCCAGCGTGGTTAACTCATGCCACTTGTGTGCACATAAACATGATAGAAAACAGAGACAAAAGAATAATTTTATATACGGCAAAAGGGGAAAAGCTTCCATAAACCAGTTTGGATTTTCCATCGGGGGAAGATTCAATGTTACCATCCATAATTCAAAAACAAGTACCAACAACAAAAACATCATCAGAAACATTCATAAGAGATGGACACTGGAAAAAACTGGACACTGAAGGGGACATTGCTTATAGGGCACTGGAGGAAGAGGGCTTAGAGGAGGGGGCAAGGGTTTTGAGGACAAGATCCATGCGAGCAGTCACGGACATTTGCTCATTGAGCAGTCTTTCTTTCAGGTCCTCCACTTGTTTCCTGAGCTCAGCATTCTCCTTAGTCAGGTGGGCAAACTCTGAGTTGTGAGAACTACCGGAACCAGGTGCCTCTTGTAGCTGACTGAGCTGACCCTCAAGAATCGCATTCCTTGCCTTTAACTTCCTGATCTCCTATGTAGTACTATTATGAGCATTTATCTGTTGAGAGATAGTAGAGGTGTTTCCAACTCCTCCGACCTTGTCAATACACTCACACTCCTCAAGAGTGGTCTTGGAGAAAGTTTGCTTCTTAGTGCTCGCTTTGGCCTGTCCCAGAGGTACCTTGAAGAACTCAAAGACCTTTATGAGAAGAAACCCATAAGGTAGCCCATGGTTGCCATCCTTAAGTTCTGCCACTTTTTGCATATGCTCAATCATTATCCCAGGCAGATTGATGGTAGTGAAGCTATCCAAGGCTTGCATAAGGACCAGGTCAGCTTTGGACGTAATAGATCTCTCTCAACGCGGGGAAGCAACACTTTGTTTACCATCTCAAACAGTAACTGATATACTGGAAGGAGTGCCTTCTTATGCACCCGTTTCCCATGCTGGATTGCCTTGTCCTTAACTCTGACCTTTCTGAAATTGGAAGAGCATGCGCCTTGAACTGATGACAACACTTCAGCAAGAATACCCAGAATTGACCCCAACAAGGCAGAGTCCATCACTATGTCAACCCTATTCACCAACACACAGATGTGATTATCTTCAACTTTGAAGAAGTCGGCATAGAAGCTCCGCACTTCCTCCTCACACACTTTTGTAACATCATTTGTAAACAAATGAGTCCAGTGTTGAAAATCACAAATTTTCACTAATTTCTACATCGTTGCAAGCTCCACAATGTCAGGGGCAAAAGTGCGGCCCCACAGACCTTCTGATTTCTCAACTTCCCTTTCCCAGAACTTTGGGATTCTTCAACCTTAGCTTTCTTGCAGGAACCAGGTTCCTCATCCACGTCCACTTTTATTTTCACAGACTTGCGAGTAGACTTGCCCTTATCAACGGACTTTGCAAATACATGTTCACTAGATTCTTCCACCACTTTCTCATTAGAAATTGCACCACCTTCTTTCACTATCTTATCACCAGAATCATCCATCAATTTTCCACTAGAAACAGCATCAGCACTCTTGGTTGGACTCTCAACACTTAATGAGATGTTCTTTTTGGACATGGAGAGAGAGTGCTTCTGCTTCGAGCGCTTGTGAGTTAAGGAACCAGGTTCCTCTTCTGCTTCCTCATCCACATTGACAACAAAGATGACCTTCTCATGTACATCTTTCTCATCCTTCACCAACTTCCTCCTCCTTTGACTACCTTGACTTTTTTTAAGAGCAGACTCAAGAGCCTCCTTCTTTTGCAACCTTGTAGTGGCTCGCTTAGGAGTTGGCTCTGGAGTTGCAACTGGCTTACTCCTAGCCCTGATAAAGCTAGCAATCACAAGATCATCTAAAGCTTCTTCATCATCAGACTGCATCTCAGGCGCCACCATAGACAGAGGCTCAGCATAAAAATGGGGAGAGGGAGCAGGATCAATACTGACCTGGGGCTCTTGAGATGACTCCTGAGTTGGATCCTCCGTAGAGGGATCAGGTCCATTAGTAGGGACCCCAATAATATGATCATGTGCTGATTTTTCAACTGGCACAAGATCTATCCCATCTACTACGGTCTGAGGCTCTCCCCCTTGAGGCTTAGACCCATCTACACCTCACTCAACAAAAACCCCTTCAACAGCTATGAAGAGTATGTTTTCTATTGCCTCTTTCTTTTGTGGTTCCATGGAAAACTCAGCAGAAGGAGGGATATTACCTATAAACTCAAGACCTATTGTGGTTAAGTCAACATTGCCAGGACCAGCCTCGTGGTCTTTACTTGAGTTCTCTTCCATGGCGAGATTGGAAATTTCCTAATTTCCCTCTTCGACTATGTTACCCTATTCACCCTACTTTTTCGGCGAGACTGTAGGAGAGCTGGTAGCTACAAACGTTTTCGGAGTCGAGGTTTTACGACTCCGATGAGAACCAGAATATGAGTGGGAAGGTGAGGAGACTGAATGTGGGGGAGATTCTACTCTAGGGTTTGGACTGGTGTTGGTGTTGGGTGAGGAGTCTAATATTGGAGTTTCAACTGGTGAGGACTCGATGGGGGTGTCACTAAGAACACTGGAGTTTTCTTGATTCTTAGTCATGGTGGACTTTACTGAAGAGATAAGTGGCTTGAGAAGAGAGAAGGGGAGGTGAAAATTTTGAAGTTTGATGTGAGGAGTTATGACATTGATAGATGTATTTATGAGAGATGAGGGACCGGGTAAGAAAAGGCGACAGTTTTTTGGGATCCGAGTCGCTCATTAACAGGTGAGACATTTCGTTTCAAAAGATGCAAAGGAAAGCAACTGACACACTGATGACATAGCATTATTTTTATCCGTTCCAAATTGTGTATGAGAGAAAAAAAGCTACTAACCTGTGTACGGAGAACTAGGTTCCCTGAAAGGTCTTGCAAGTGTAAGCTTAACCCCTTTTACCAGCATGTACTGCATCAGCTACTATGTAATCATCATGCATGTCTACATGTAACGGTATAGTAATGAGTTGGACTTTGCCAGAAACACTTTTAGCTAATTTTACCTGTACATTTCTTTCATAGCCAATCATTAGGGGACCAGGTCCTCAGTTGGAATTTATCAACCCTAGTGCTAGGTGATTTCTTTCAAAATGTTCTCTGCTCAAAGCTTTGGTGAAGATGTCTGCAATCTTATCATCAGTGCTGCAAAACATCATACAGATGAGCCCTTTTTCAACATTGTCTTTGAGGAAATGATGGCGTACATCAATGTGCTTGGTACTCTTATGTTGGACTGGATTTTTGGCCATGTTGAGTGTACTTGTATTGTCTTACAAGAGGGGCACACAATCAGAGAATACTCTAAAGTCTTCCAGCTGTTGTTTGATCCGTAGCAATTGAGCACAACAATAGGCAGCTGCTACGTATTCCGCTTCTGCAGTTGAGAGTGCCATCGAGTTTTGCTTCCTTATACCCCATGAGATGAGATAAGAACCTAGAAAATGTACCATTCCAGACGTGCTTTTCCTGTCCACCAGATATCCTACATAATCAGCATCAGCATACCCAACAAAATCAAAGTTGTTACTTGAGGGATAGTAGATAACCAGGTCCTGCGTTCCTTTAAGATATCTCAATATTCTTTTAGCAGCCTTCATATGAGACTCCTTTGGATTTGATTGGAACCTTGCACAGAGACCCATGCTGAACACAATGTATGGTCTGCTTGTAGTGAGATACGAGAGTGATCCTATGATGCCTCTGTACATGGTTTGATTTACAGGGGAACCAGGTTCATCCATGTCTAGACGCATAGCTGTGGCAATGGGGTGTCAATAACTTTTGATGCTTCCATGTCGAATCTTTTCAGCAGCTCTTTGATGTACTTCTGCTAACTTATCAATGTTACCTTTCGAGTTTGCTTTACCTGAAGTCCCAGGAAGAAATGTAATTCTCCCATCATACTCATCTCAAACTCACTTCCCATGAGTTTTGTAAATTCTTCACATAGAGAGTCAGCAGTGGCCCCAAAGATGATATCATCAACATATACTTGTACAATGATTAAGTTCCTCCCTCATTTCTTCAGGAAGAGTGTGTTGTTAAATTTTCCTCTTATAATGCCATTTTATAGAAGGAAGTTTGACAACATTTCATACCAAGCCCGAGGAGCCTGCTTTAGCCCATACAATGCCTTGTCCGGTTTAAATACATGCTCAAGATGCTCGTGGCACTCAAATCTAGGTGGCTGCTTGACATAGACTTCTTCCTTTAGGAATCCATTCAGAAACGTACTTTTCACATCCATTTGGAACAATGTGAACTCCATATGAGATGCAAAAGCAATAATAATTATGATATCCTCCATTCGAGCAACTGGATCAAATGTTTCATCATAATCAATCCCTTCTTCCTTATTGTAGCCTTGAACTACTAGCCTTGCCTTGTTACTTGTTGTATTTCCAAACTCATTGAGTTTGTTCCTGAATACCCACCTGGTCCCTATAATAGTTCGATCTGCAGGTCGAGGAACCAGGTGCCATACCTTGTTTCTTTCAAATTGATGCAACTCCTCTTGTATGGTTGTGATCCAGTCTGTATCATTCAATGCTTCTTTGATATTTTTGGGCTCTATTTGGGAAAGAAAAGGTGAAAAGGCAAGTGAGTTTCTGGCTTTTGATCTAGTTTTGAACTCATGAGTCAAGTGGGGTGATTATGTTGTCAAGAGGATGTAAGATTTTGTGCTTCCACTTTCGTACCTGAATCTCATTGGTAGAGGACCCAGGTATATCTGACTAAGTTTCTTGGCTACTGCTTACTTCAGCAAGTGGAGTACCTTGAACTGCATCAACAACTCTATTTTTAGCTTCAGTTATTGTGATCGTGGAACCAGGTTCCTCTCCAATGGATGGAGATGTGGTTGCATCATCTTCACTTGATTCCTTGACATGGCTCATCATTTCTGCCTTTCCATTTGCAATGTCAATAACTTCACATGGAACCGATAAAGGCTCTCCATCTTAATCAGCATGCTCGTCCTTCTCACAAGAGAGGTGAGACTCATCAAAGATCACATGTACACTCTTCTCAACAAATTGAGTTCTTTTGTTGTATACTTTGTAGGCTTTGCTTTGGGATGAGTATCCCAGGAAGATTCCTTCATCACTTTTAGCATCAAACTTTCCAAGCGGTTCCTTGCCATTGCTGAGAACATAGCATTTGTAGCTAAAAGCCCTCAGGTGCGTCAGCTTGGGCTTTCTTCCATTTAGCAACTCATAAGGTATTTTGTTTAGAAGGGACCTGATCATGCACCTGTTTATCAAATAGCATGCAATGTTGATTGCTTCTTCCCAAAAATATTTCGCAATTCCACTGTCAATTAGCATTGTCCTTGCCATGTCTTCAAGAGTCCTGTTCTTTCTTTCTACAATACCATTTTGCTGTGGTGTTCATGGAGCAAAGAAGTTATGATTAATGCCATTTTCAACACAGAACTCATTAAATCTGGCTTTATCAAACTCTGTCCCATGGTTTGATCTAACGCAAGCCACATTTGTCCCCATCTTCACTTGGATCTTCTTGACAAAGGCAATAAATACTTGGAAGGTATCATCCTTGGTTCTGAGGAACAGAGTCCAAGTGAATTTGGAGTATTCTTCCACGATTACAAAGATATATCTTTTTCCTCCTCTGCTTGGAACCCTCATAGGTCCGCATAGATCCATATGAAGAAGATCAAGTAGCCTTGAGGTTCTGACTTCCTTTTTGGGCTTGAATGAAGATCTGCCATGATTTCCTTTTGCACAAGCATCATATACTTTGTGTTCCTTGAAGCTTGACTTGGGCAGACCGCGAACCAGGTCCTTCTGGACTAGTTTGTTCAGTAATGAAAAGCTTGCATGCCCCAGCCTTGTGTGCCATAATTCAGCATCATCATCAACGACTCATAGACAGCTGAGATCACCACTTTGCATGGACTCAAAATCAGCAACATAGATGTTCTTGTATCTCTTAGCCACTAACACCACTTCTCCAGTCACAAGATTTGTGACTGTGCATATTTTTGACAAAAATTTCACCTTGTTTCCTTTGTCACATATCTGAGAAACACTCAATAGACTGTACTTCAAACCATTGATATAGTACACATTCTCAATAGAGTGAGAGACTAAATTGCCAATTCTTCCAACTCCCAGAATGTATCCCTTTTTGCCATTTTCAAAGGATACACTCCCTCCTTGAAGGGCTTTCAGTGAAAGGAAATCGATTGTGTTTCTAGTCATGTGCTTTGAGTAGCCACTATCCATGTACCATTGTTGGATGCTCCCCTTCACTACTCCCTGCACAAGGAAATCAAGGGTTAGTTTTAGGAACCCAAATAAGTTTGGGTCCCTTGTAGTGAGGAAAAGGATGAATGAGTGTTCATTTAGTCCAGGCAGGAATCGTGCGTTTTCTATATGAGGGACCAGGTTCACTAGCAGTAATTACGTTCTTAGCAAAATCTTTATTTTCTGTTAAGACTGAACCCTGGCCTTGCAGTTTTACTTGAGGTGTCCATTGTTACCATAATGAGCATAAAGCTAATTATCGGGTACAATAACATATTTGTTGTGAGGGTTGTAGGGAATCTTCTCCCTTTGAAATCCAATTCCCTGCCTGTTCCCCCTATTATTTATGTACATGGCAGTGAAAGCATCAGAGGACCAGGTCCACTTGAGTGATTTTTCAAAATCACTATTCACTCTTCCTAGTTCTTCTTGAAGTTGTTTGTTTTTCTCAAGCTCAACACACAGACTGGACTTCACTGAATTAAACTCACTTTTAAGCTTAATGTGTGCTTCACTTGCAACTTCCTTTCCCTTTTGAGAATATTCAGGCCTACTCTCCATTTTAAGTTCCTCAATTGTTTCCTTCAAGTCCACTACCACCACTAATAGGTCATCTCTTTCATGCTCAATGTTAGCAACTCTCTCAGTTGAGACTTGTTTTTCCTTTCTTACACACTCAATGGTCTCTTTTAGGTCTACCACAACAACCATTAGATCATTTCTTTCATGTTTTATATTTACAATTTTTTCATCTAAGACATCCTACTCTTTCTTTAGGTTCTCAATTGTTTCTTTTAAATCAACTACAACGACTACTAGGTCATCTCTGGTTTGTTCTACTTCTTCTAATTCCATAGTTAAAGCATTTTTATTATTTATAAGACTGTGATAAGTATCAATTAACATATTTTCCAAAGACATGAGTTTTTAGGAGAATAAGATTTTAGATTTCTCTGAACATCCAAAAAATTTACCTCATCATCATCGTCATCTTCATCATCATCAGATGGAGCCATCAAAGCAAAGATTGAATCATGCTCAGTTGCTTCACTTTCCAGTTCCATCATTGACCTATCACCATGATCATTTTCTTCTTCAGATTCGCTGGAGGAGTCTCCCCATACTACAAGAACTTGCTTTACAACATTGTCAGTAATATGTTTTCTCTTGAAGGGTTTATCAGGAATTGGGTTCCTCTTGGCTGCGTCTGAGTTGTGCTTGAATTGATCTTACTTTAGGAGAGGTCATTCCTTGATGAAGTGTCTTGGCTTGCCACATTTATGACAGAGGTCATAACTTTTTGGCTTGCTAGAACTGCCCCTTTTTGGAATGCCTCTATTCTAGCGAACCATTTTCTGGAATCTTCTTGTCAAGTATGCTATATCACCATCTTCACCACTTGAGTCATTGCTATCTGTCTTGAGGACCAGGTTCTTCTCTCATTTGGGCTCTCTCCTTTCATTATCCTTCTTCTTCTTCATTTCATAAGTTTTCAAGTTTTCAACAAGCTCATCTATGGTCAGCGTCTGCAAGTCCTTCACCTCTATAATGGCGTTCACTTTACTTTCCCAAGAACTAGGCAGTACACTAAGGGTTTTCCTGACAAGCTTGTTTCTTGGAATAATATCACCAAGAGAGTGAATCTCATTAATTATGAAGGTGAAGCGAGTATGCATATCTTAGATGGATTCATCATCTTTCATCCTGAAGAGCTCGTATTCAGTTGTGAGAATTTCGATCTTGGATTGCTTAACCAGAGTTGTTCCTTCATGAGCTGTCTGAAGAGCCTCCCAGATTGCTTTTGCTAATTGGCATGCTGATATCCTGTTATATTCATCAGGACCAATTCCACAAACAAGAATTTTGTTTGCACGAAAATTCTTTTCTATTGCCTTTCGATCAGCGTCATTGAATTCCTTCCTCGTCTTAGGAATGGCTACAGCTGGGTCGCCAAGATTCTTGGTAAGAATAAAGGGTCCGTCACAGATAACATCCCATACCTCTGAATCTTCAGCCATGATGAAGTCATGCATCCTAGTCTTCCACCATCCATAGTACTGGCCATTGAACCTTGGTGGCCTGTAGGTAGACTAACCTTCTTCAAAGTTTGGTGGAGCAACCATGAGGATCCTTTCTAGGTGTTAGCCTGATAGAAAGAACTCGCTCTGATACCAATTGATAGAATTCGAGGATCCACCAAACTATGCAGAGAACCAGGTTCTCTATTAGTTTACATAGATTACACACACACAGCAGAAAGTAAATGATACTGAGAGTTTTACGTGGAAACTTTCCAGCTCAACGGGATCAAAAACCACGACCTACTCTTATAGAATGTTAACCTCACTACTGAGCAAACCGTTTAGATTACAACCTATTGTAACCTAGGAATTAACTCCTTAATCCCTCACTAACTTGTAACACACCTATTACAAGTCACTTTGTAATACCTCTATTACAAATACTTTATAACTTGACTAACTCTAGCCATGATACAAACCTTGGGATTTATGATTTATAAGAGTTTCCTACATAGTGCTTCTAAGTAAGCTAAGTAGGAATTACAAGTAAGAAAATTAACAAAGTTACAACTCAACTTAGGACATACAATCACTTGATATGGGGAACTGGTGCGTAGCAGTGTTGTTCTTTGTTCTTGATACACTTGAGAATTGTTAACTAGAAGATCAATCATTATTGAAGTTCTTGAGTAAATTCACTAAGTGTTCAAGTGATATTTTTTCATTGGTTTAATGTTAATTAACATTTATGACATCACTTGAATGATGTAAGCAATTTGGGTACAAGGTCCTTCCCAATGGAAGTGATTGCTGTATTGTGTTGTACTGTTGCGTGTGCAGACAGTCACTTTTCAGCTGTTGGAGAGTTGACTTGGTACAATCACCAGGGGAATTGAAGTTCATCTGTTTCCCTTGTTGATTCTTTAACTTCTGAAATACTGACGAACATCTCCGACTTAAGTCTGGTTATTTCCACGCGCTTGAGAATGTGGACCAGATTTGGATCAGGTTCTTTATCTAGTTCTTGCAATTAAGTTTGTTAGATAATCAAAATATAAAACACAGGTACTTGTAACCTATCATGGTCCAAAGCGGATAATATCATACCATATTAAGAGTTTCTTTGGGGCGTTTTAGTCTAACAACTAGTATCAAAATCCAAGTTCGGCGGGACGAGTATGGCGATGGTAAAGTGATGGTGTGGGGCTCAGTTTTCTTAGTCTTACGAGCTTGAAGACACGTACAAGAAGAAGCTTGTTACCGGTTTCATTTGTCGTAATAATCTAACAGTGTGGGTGGCACATAGTGAATCTAAAAAATGGGCCACGTGAAACTTAGTTCGAGGGGAAGATATATGGATCGAAGTAATGGGCCACGTGGAATGTAGTTCGAGTGAGGCCTTTTGGAGAAAATCGTACGGGATTGGTTAAAAGCGGACTATATCACTTCATATTAAAAGTATCTTTAGGCCGTGTTGGCTTAATAAAAAGTCTATCTCCAATCAAAAATTAACTTTTACCGGAAAAAATTGAAACTGGCCTCAATTTATGTGTCAGGTTATACACATGTACGTATATGAATGATATACAAATATTATCTTTATTCTATTTTGTTTGACACTATTTTTTTTGTTAGTCCGTTTTAAAAGGATTGGTTGTCAATTTTCTCTAGTGAAAAATAGTTATAATCTCACAAATACTATGGCGTATAATCACAAATTTCAACTGTCTTTTTTCTTTGTAAATCTTTGTAGCAAGTGAGACTAAAAAAAATAAATTGAATAGAAGGGAGCCTTCCGTGAATGTCACGACTGCCCACTCCTTTACCTTATTAACACTGGCACCGAACAATTACAGCTTGTTTGGATGGTTGTTACGTATCGTTTCATAATGTATCGTATCGTATTGTATTATATTGTACTGTATCGTTTGATAAATATAATATTTGGATAGATTGTGTCGTTTGCAATCGTTTCATGATATCACGCACTAGCAATATAAAGAATAAACTTGCAATATTATAAATAAAAATTATAATACAGGGTAAAATTATTATATAAAAAGATAGGGTAAAGGATAAAATAAAATTATTTAATAATAATGAAGGGTGAGATTAAGATAAAAAAATAAGGTAACGACGCGTCCACACCAAATCGGTCGTACATAAAGTTGCACATTCCGTCGTTATGTAACGACAGATTTAACGATATGATACAATAATATTTAAGTAGCAATCAAAACAAACATCGTATTTAAAGTAACAATACGATACAATACAATGGGTAACAACCATCCAAACAAGATGTTAGCACCATAAAAGTTTAAAAAAAAACAAACAATGAGTTTCTATGTCCACTTACAATTTTAAAAAGAAGAAAAAGAAATTAATACAAAAGCTTATTATATTATTTTTACAAATCTCTTGTGTTATTTTTATCTTTTCAAAATTATAGTTGATTGTGTCAGCTCTATTAAAGGATGACGGCTTAAAAGTTTACTTTATTATTAAAGAAAGTTTTGGAACCTTAATCAATATTTTGAATTTGGAGTTTTCACTCCAACATGAACTTTTTTTTATTTAATATATTGATAAAATAGCTTGATATTAAAACATAAATAATTATGATCTTTATTGTGTATATAATAATTGACCGCTTCAAAGGCCGGAAGAAGATTCTTGAAGATCATCTCAACCCTTGCTGAAAGGGTATGGCAGAACACTACACGAGCTGATGAACTTGTCAATCAATTTTTGCTATATATTTTGATCAATTTTTACTATATATTTTGATAGCCAACATTTATGTGCCATGTTGCATTGCGTGAGATTTGCCTAATGTCCTACTTTTAGCAACCTAGTCATTAATTGTCGATTGATTATTAATCGTCCCTTTTTCTTTAGATGTAATTGAACATAAGTTCCCTTCCCCTTTATCCTTTTTCAAATAAGTGAAATAAAAATAGAAATACTGAATTAAATGATTAAGGTTGTCTCTGTAAGTTTTTTATAACGACTCTATCAGTCGTTTTGAGCATTTGCACTTTGCTCAATAATTGGACGGCATGAGTAGCTCTGTATGATGTATTAAAACATGTGTGAATCGTCGGTTTGTATTTTCAAGTTATTCGGAAGTGATTTGGAAGAATGAATTTTATTGTTGAAGCTTTAAGTTTGAAGAGTAGAACAAGTTTGACATTTTTGAATTTGACCCCGGATTGGAGTTTGACTTTTTAAAATTTTATTGTTGAAGCTTTAAGTTTGAAGAGTTGACAAAGTTTGACTTTTTTGACGGTTCCTTTAGGTCTGGATGGTAATTTTGGACTCGATGGTATGCCCAGATTTGCATTTGGATATTGTTTAGAGGGTTTCGGCGCTAATTGGCAAAAGTTGGAAATTTGAAGGTTTGAAAACTTCAGAAGTGTAACCGAGATTTGACTTTGAGGATATCGTATTCAAAGTGTGGTACGGGGAACTTGAATAGCTTCGTTATGTGATTTGGGACTTGTATGCAAAATTTGAGTTCATTCCGAGTTGATTTGATATATTTCAGCGCGAGTTTTGGAAGTTGAAAGTTTAAAGTTCATTAAGTTTTATTTGAGGTGCGATTTATCGTTTCGATGTTGTTATGCATGATTGGATGCCTTGAGTAGGTCTGTGTTATATTATCGGACTTGTTGGAATGTTCGGACATGGTCCCGAGCGGCTCGGGCGTGTTTCAGATTGATTTCAGGCTATTTTTCTTCATGTTCTCACTGCTGGTTCTGCTGATGATTGGTGCACCCAGTGTTCTTCGCGATCGCGGATTGAAGGATGCGATCGCTTAAGGGAAATTTGGAGCTGAGTATTTCTTTATCGCGTTCGTGAATGATAGTCCGCGTTCGGGTTATGGCAGATTGAGCATCGCATTCGCACAGCTGTGCACGCGTTCGCATTGTAGAGCAGAGCTGGGCAGATCTTCATGGCTTCTTCATCGCATTCGCGAGCCTGAGGCCGTGTTCCCGTAGGTTCTTTTCGAGGCTGATTAGTTTGTGCTTCGCGATCGCAAAGATTGTTTTGCGATCGCGTAATGCATTGTCAGGGGCAGTGCATTTTCTTCTTCGCAATTGCGAAGGTATTTCTGCGATCGTGATTAAGTGATTCGCCCAATGATTATAAGTACTATAATTTCGAGGGTTTCGGCCATTTTAGCATATTTGGAGCTATGGAGCTCAGATTGAGACGATATTTGAAGCGATTTTCACTATGTGAATTAGGGTAAGTATTCTCTATCCATTTTTGATTATATTTCATCAATCTATCTTCATTTTTGGCATTTGATTGAGGATTTCAAGAGAGAAAAATTGGGGGGTTTTGTCTAAAGTTTCATAGAGTGGAGTTTGAGGTTTTGAATATCGACTTGGAGTCGGATTTGAGTGAAACTAGTATGGTTAGACTTGTAATTGAATGGATTATCTGATTTTGTGAGTTTTGTTGGGTTCTGAGGTGCGGGCCTGGGTTTGACTTTTTGGATGTCTTTGGGCTTTTGAATAAAGATTCGACCTTTATCATTTAGACTTATTTCGTTGGGCATTATTTGATGTTATTGAGTTGTTTTTGGCTAGTTTCGAGCCGTTTGGAGATTGGTACAAGCAAGACGGCATTTTTGGAGTATCGTTTGGCTTGCTCGGTGCTGGTTTTGACTTGTTCGAGGTAAGTAACACTTCTAAACTTGGTGCTGAGGGTATGAAACCCCGAATTAAGTGTTATGTGATTCATGTTGAGGTGACGCATATGCTAGGTGATGGGCGTGTGGGTGTGCACCGTATGAATTGTGATTTAGTCGATTCCATGGAACTGTGCAACTATCTCATCTGAACATTTTTGCTATACTCCATATGCTAGAGCACTTGAGCTGTAATTTATGCTAGAAATCATATTTAGGTTATATGCTGGTACTGTTGGGACCCACAACGGCCGTTCTTTGCTGTTGAGTTATTTGCTTAACTGTAGTTATGTACTCAGTCGCATTCATCATCACATATCATATCTCAGTCTCTAATATCGTATGTTGTCACATCTCATATCATTGATTAGGGCTGCTCAGCATGAGTGTTGTAAGCCCGAGAGACTAGAGAGATTGATGACTAAGCGAGGCCGAGGGCTGGTTGTGAGTGATATTTATGGGATCGGGTTTCATGCTGCTACAGGCTTTATTGATTTATGCCAGGATTTGGCTTATTAAAGCGCTTGGGCTGGATAGGCTCCTCCGGTGTCTGCACATCCACAGTGGGCGCAGTTGCTAGCAATTAGTTACATTTGGGTTGGATCTGCCCTGGTTTATTTGTATTTGGGCCGTATCTGCCCTGGTTTATTTGCATTTGGGCTGGATCTCCCATAATTTATTTGCATTTGGACTGGATCTGACCTGTACAGTACTGAGTGATTGAGTGTGCTGAGTATTGAGCATGATGAGTGAGAATACGAGACAGTGAGATTGTGTAGTCTGAGAGTGTGAGTACATGAGTTCATCACCGAGATGGATTGCATTTGACATGCGTACTTGAGATACATGCATAGATATGCACTTCCTCATGCTACCCATTTTTGGGGATATTCATGGTTTCACTTGCATATCGACATGTAGGTATAGAGATTTACTTTCCTCATATTATCTGAAAATGAAACATCTTAATTATTGTTGAAAGATTTTTGAAAACAATCACAGTTTTGGATTTACTCATACTTTGGTGATTTGGGGAAAGGAATTGAGTTTTACTGACATTTTTGAAAAACATGCCTATTTTCCCGTAAATGTTAACGAGTTGAGCATCATACCTCTGAGTTATTTTTCTTGCACTATTTTCATTATATTGTTATGAACTGTTGCTGGTTATTGGAGTTGGACTCTGACCCTTATCCCAGCTCGTCACTACTTTCAACCTAAGGTTAGGTTTGTTACTTATTGAGTACATATCACGACCCATTTTCACAATAGGCCGTGATGGTGCCCGACACCGTCGTTAGGCAAGCCATTACTCATTAAACTAGTGGTTTCCCATTTAAATAGTTTTATTAAATGGACAACACTTTCTCATTTGTTAAAAAGGTTTAGAAATTTGCAAAATGAAACATAATTAAACGGAAGCAAATGAGTACAAATCATAATCATATAATTAATCCAAAATCATAAGTCTACTAGTGTGTGTACCAAGACCTGGTGGCACAAGTTTGTGGTCATTTTAGTAGAATATACAAAAGAATACTAGTCTACTGTCTGAAAAAAAAATAGACAGAAATGAACAAAAGAACGACTCCAGCTGCTGCAGAACAGATCGGAAAGCAGCTCACCGGGAAGTCTCTGAGTCCAAGTCAAGTGTGCGCGCCGGAATGATAACCAGATGCACCTGCCTCAGATCCTGCACATTCAAGTGCAGAAGTATAACTTGAGCACGTAAACAACGTGTACCCAGTAAGTATCTAGTCTAACCTTGAAGAAGTAGTGACGAGGGGCCGACTATGATACTTACTAAGGGCCAAAAACATGATAATATGAAGTTCTAATTCAGCATGAAATATACAATGATAATAGAGCTCAACATGAAGTAAGTAAACAAATCCTTCTTTCAAGTAAGAAACAAATCATTTCTCTCATCCGTTCCTTTTACCTTTCAACTCTGTGAAACATTATTAAATATAAAAATGAATTTCAGTATCACTACGCACGAGTTATGCCGAGGACGTACGACCCGATCCAAATATACATAATAATATATTGTGCACTGCTGTGGGTCGAACGACCCGAACNATTATATTGTTATGAACTGTTGCTGGTTATTGGAGTTGGACTCTGACCCTTATCCCAGCTCGTCACTACTTTCAACCTAAGGTTAGGTTTGTTACTTATTGAGTACATATCACGACCCATTTTCACAATAGGCCGTGATGGTGCCCGACACCGTCGTTAGGCAAGCCATTACTCATTAAACTAGTGGTTTCCCATTTAAATAGTTTTATTAAATGGACAACACTTTCTCATTTGTTAAAAAGGTTTAGAAATTTGCAAAATGAAACATAATTAAACGGAAGCAAATGAGTACAAATCATAATCATATAATTAATCCAAAATCATAAGTCTACTAGTGTGTGTACCAAGACCTGGTGGCACAAGTTTGTGGTCATTTTAGTAGAATATACAAAAGAATACTAGTCTACTGTCTGAAAAAAAAATAGACAGAAATGAACAAAAGAACGACTCCAGCTGCTGCAGAACAGATCGGAAAGCAGCTCACCGGGAAGTCTCTGAGTCCAAGTCAAGTGTGCGCGCCGGAATGATAACCAGATGCACCTGCCTCAGATCCTGCACATTCAAGTGCAGAAGTATAACTTGAGCACGTAAACAACGTGTACCCAGTAAGTATCTAGTCTAACCTTGAAGAAGTAGTGACGAGGGGCCGACTATGATACTTACTAAGGGCCAAAAACATGATAATATGAAGTTCTAATTCAGCATGAAATATACAATGATAATAGAGCTCAACATGAAGTAAGTAAACAAATCCTTCTTTCAAGTAAGAAACAAATCATTTCTCTCATCCGTTCCTTTTACCTTTCAACTCTGTGAAACATTATTAAATATAAAAATGAATTTCAGTATCACTACGCACGAGTTATGCCGAGGACGTACGACCCGATCCAAATATACATAATAATATATTGTGCACTGCTGTGGGTCGAACGGCCCGAACCATATAATATATCATTAATTCCTGCCGAGGCGAATGACCCGCTCCCATGAAAATAGTAAAAAGTTTACCCTGCTCGCGAAATATATTTGCGAAGCGGTTGAACATAGGTGTTGCCAATTTATCATAATATCCCTCAATATCTTTTGTAAATAGGAAATTCACTTGTAATCTTTAAAATTTCGAAATTCTCATCCTCCGCTTTAAGAAAACCAACAAGTAGAAAGAGTAATCAAGCAATGATACCAACAAATCATGGTGTAGGGCTAAATCTACCCGGACATAAGCATAAATAGTAGCTAGGCACGGACTCTCGTCACGTTGTGCGTGCGTAGCCCCCACAAATAGAAACACATTATGATTTAAGTTCACCTAAGGGGTTAATTCCCTCTTACAAGGTTAGAAAAAAGACTTACCTCGTCTCAAAGCCTACTTCCCGATTTAAGAACGAGATCAAACCTCCAAATTTGGTGCCAAGCGACTCGAAACTAGTCAAGCATTATATAAGTTAATCAATGTATGCTCAAAAGTTCATATTTTCACTATTTAAGAGATTACCCAACCCAAATTGCAAGGTTCCTAAAATTCACCCCCGGGCCCACATGCCCGGATTCCAAAAGTTTTTGAAGAAAATTGTTACCCATAACCTTAGGAACAAGAATATATGATTTTTACTAAGATCCATAACCAATTTCCTGGTCAAATCTCATTTTTATCAAAAACCTAGGTTTTCATCTAAACCCTTGATTTGCGACCTGGACAGGGGGGAACCCATTTCGCATTTGCGATTATTTTGTCGCATTTGCGAGAAAAACCTTGATATCACCAGTTTTTCTGGTGTTCTTGGCAGCTGCTGCAGGTTTTGCAAATGCGAGAATATGTTCGTATTTGCGAGTCTCGCATTTGCGATGAAGCGTGGTCTGGGCCTAGCTCGATATCACCAAAACCCGCTCCAAACAAAATTGAAAGAACTTATAAAGCCTTCAAGAACCAACTTTCACTATTAGGCGTTGACATTCTCCCGGGTCATCCAAAACCCGATCCGAACACATGCCCAAGTCTAAAATTATCATACGAACCTATTGGAACCGCCAAATCCCAATTCCGAGGTCGTTTACTCAAAATATTGACCGAAGTCAAATTTGGCCTTTTAAGACAACCTTAAGGAACCAAGTGTTCCGATTTCAACCCGACCCCTTCCAAATCTAGAACTAACCATCCCCGAAAGTCATAAAACAGTAAAAGTATGTACGGGAAGTCTTATTTAGGGGAACAAGGTTCTAGAAAGCGAAATAAGCAGTCGGGTTGTTACAGTACATAGGGTCGGTCGTACTCATACTATACTTCTGCACCTTGCGTGCAGATGTTGGATGCTGATGTTGTTGTGTACAACGGGAACTGGATTAGAAGATGTATTTGCGTTCCAGTTATGGCTATCACTTGTCCTTTGGTAGCATTAGATTCGAATCCTGTTCACTTACATTTCAAACTGATATTATAATTATTTCAATTCAGTTTTAAAAAAAAATCTAAATCTTAGAAGCCCATGATTTGTACTACCAGTCCTTGAGAATTCCTTTTATAAAAGTTCAGCTATTTCTTTATTTATTTTCTAATTAAATCTCATTGAATCGAATTGTTGATAATTGGTTTACCTAGCGAGTTGGGGTACGACTAGTTAAATTTTAGGTCGTGACATTTTTACAAATGAAAGAAATTCGTAAACTATATAAAAGGAATGAGGGTAAAAATTAGGAGTCTACAAAGAGAAAAGAAAAGGAAGGAAACTTATAAATGGTATAGCCACGTGTCATTCACTCATCCATTATCTGCCACATCAACTTATTTAAACTTCAAATGGTCGGCTTTTTGGACCAATTGCTATTGTCCCCTAAAGTATTGAAGCACGATTAAATTCATATCTGTCTGAAAATTTTTATATCGGGGTAAAATATTTCCTAATAATCTCGAAACCTTTAATTAAGGATAGAAAAGTATTTACCGATCCAACACAAACTCTTGTCGATAACCAATTGCTAGTTACGTACTCGATAAACATATTTGGTAACGTAAGGTGTTCAATAGGCACGTAAGACCCCAATATAATATGTACTCCGATCCAAATAAAAATTGCTAAATTTTATAAGGGGGCATGATTCTCTAAGTAGTAAAATAAGTCGTATAATTTTAATCCAATTACTTTAAAGAATAATTAAATCAAATATATTGTAATCAATATCCATAACTATCAAAGTTGAAATAATCGTAATCTAGTCAAGTTATTCAAAAAAAAAAAAAGTTAAGTTGTTCAATGTAACTAGCGTCTTGAATGTACGTTTCCAATTCTTTTCCTATAATTGATCTATATGGTGAGAGTTAAACTTACTTCTTTGAAACTCCCCAAAATAGTAAATGGAGTTTAACCATGCGTTACAATGTCAACTAACTATATTTACTGAATTCTCTATTCGTGTCACTTAGTTAAGCTTTACCACTCAAGAACAAATCTTTTGCGCAGGAAAATAGTTTGACTTCCAAATTGGTGTAAGAAAACCTAACTCTGATTACTGAATTCTATATTCGTGTCACTCATCCGTTGCCATTTCTATTTCTGTTTAGTTCCTTGTGATTCATTTCTATTCATCCCTGTAAGACAACCAGTAAATGAATAGTTTTCTTTAATTTCATACTATTAGATTATTTAAAATACAAAAATGTATAGTCTAATTAGTTAACATTTTCCTATTATGTTTATCACCCAAAATAGTTGTTCTCAATCACTACTAAAAACAAACATGAATTAGCGACAGACAAATTTTGTAACTAAACAGAAAAATCCGTAACTAATCCTATTTAACAACGGTTTAGCAACAAAATATAAAGAAATTCTGTTAGCTATGAGCAATTTAGCAACAAATTAATGATAAAGTTCGTAGCTAATTCTAGCTAATTGCTATTTATGTACCTAGTGTTTTCTCTTGTTTAATGTTTAAAACAATTAAATTTTTGCACGGACAAGATTCATAAAAGATGTCATCTCGTAAGCAAATTATGGTGGTGTTGCAAATTTGCATCTTTATCTCATTATTATTTCCTAAGGTATTGGTAAAAGGTAGTATGACACTTGAAGAACAAAAAAAAAACTATTGTCACCAAGAATGTGAAGAACAAAAAAAAAACTATTGTCACCAAGAATGTGTGTACGACTTTTTACAGTTCGATGAAGAGTCTTGGAATCTTCCTCAAGCAGCAATTGAGGAAAAATGCAGAAGGGGTGAAAGATTATTTCCATGTCCCCAATATTTTCCAGGAGTACCTGTACCTAATTCAGTATAACGTGTACCATCTCCATCGTTTAAAAGTTTAATGCGTAATTTATAAGATATAATAATCGATTTATTTGTAATTTTATTTGACGTCAATTATGGTTCGTATTCTGGACTTAGGGTCATATCATTGACATAATAACATCCACAGTGAGTGAATTCATTAATGTACAAGCACTGGAAACCTGGATGCTATTTCACCACTTTTATTTGATTGTAATTCATTATCTTTCTAAATAGCTTAAAAGTACGTGTTGAGAAATATACAAAATAAACACACCAATTTGAAGAAAAACAATCTAAGTAACTTCTATCGATCATTTATATTATTCATAATTAAGTATGTAATTTTTTATTTCCTCGAATAACATGGGTAGGTTGGCTAACAACATATTAGAAACCAATAATGGTGACCAGTGGCACCAGTATTATAAATTTGTATAAGGGGATTCAAAATAATTCTAGGATAATGTCACATTTGAAATTTAAAACTACGACCTAAAGCAATTTTGAATCTCCTTTACTACTATACTTGAATTTTTCTTCACGTCAAGAGAATTCAACAATTCACATATGACCAAAAAAATCTGTTTTACTTTACCTGCACATGAGTGTAATTTTTCAAGGAAGGGGATTCGATCGAACCCTTTAACACTACGTAGTTCCGCCATTGATTGTAACGATTGAGAATTGGCCATAGGGCTTCTACTAGTATTGCAGATTAATATTGTAACTACAGTTAGTATTTGATACTACCCTCAATTACGTGAGGAGGTCATTTATATTAAACATTTAAAAAACATAAATAGAAACATCTATAAGAAACAAGTATTTCGCTCTAGCACCAAAGGGAGATATATAAATTTTAAAATGTTTACAATTTAGTATGCAGGATTGCAGCTAACCATCTTGCTGAAATTTTAATACAATTCAGTACTGCAGCTAGCCAACCTCCCTGATTGCTTTGAAAATTATGGCCCTCTGAAATACAACTTAGTAGCTAGCTTGATAAAGTTCTGCGATCTACACTGTTAGAAAGTTATTTAATTAAACAAAAATTACCTAGATCTCCAGTAAAAATCTGAATTTTTACCTGAATTCATACCTGAATTTTGGTTAGGGTTTTTGCCTAGATCTCAGTAGTTAGAAGGCGGTGGTTTGTGCGATAGCAATCTTTAACATTTTTTTCTCTCGAGAAATATTGAAATGAAATCGCGTATCCACTGCCTTCAGAGTTGCAGCAGCAGAAAAAAATCAAATGTAAAAGATTAAGTACTTAAATACACTTTATTTAAGTGTCAATGCTGTAATTGTCTATTAACTGGATGAACTAAGTAGCGATTATTCCCACCCGATTTGAAACACACAATAATTAAAGCAGTTGGAGATTGGTTCTTCGATAGAAGAGGATTTAAGAAGATATATTGCCTCTATCATTGTGGCAAGTTTAGCATCAGATTCAACTCTCAAATTAATAATAGAAAAATTTTGTCACAATGATAGGGCAATCCATCTTCGATCTTGTCCACTCCTTTCGAAGAACCAGTCTCTAACTGCTTTGCCTGGTGTTTGCAAGAGATTTAATTAGTCTCAACAATAAAAGAAAAGGAAGCTTGAAAAAGGAGAAAAAAAAGAGAGTGAGGAACTATGGTGTCTTGCAAAAGAGTTTTGAATTTTTAGAAATGTGAAGCTAGATATCCTTCTTTTTGAACTTGCACTTGCTTTAAAGTTCTCTACTTTTATAGGCACAGATTTCTCAACAGTAATAGAGAATTAATGAGACTTGAGACCGCGACATTTATCACTGACTAGGGTGTCAAATTTAGGACATGAAAATATAATTCGCCTAACGCACCTAAGTGTGAGAGCAAATTGGATTATGCATATATATTATTTACATGTTAATTTGGGCGTAAACCAAGTTAGTTCATTTAAAAGTTTTGGCCATTTTGAAACTTATGTAGCTCAAAATAGCCCATAAGAATACTTATCAAAAATACTGATTTTTATTTGTTTGATTAGTTAAATATAGTGTCACGACCCAAAATCTCGCCTGTTGTGATGGCGCCTATCTCAATACTAGGCAAGCCAAAAATCCCCCAAAACCACCATTTCTTTTAAATTTGAAAATAAAATAATTAATTCAGCGGAAGAAATCTCAAAATTTTAAATATATTACTTCCAAAACCCGGTGTCACTGAGTACATGAGCATCTAATATGAATACAATATCTGATTGATAAAAAGCAATTGTCCGAAAGTATAGAACAATACAATAACTGAAGGAAAGAGAGACAAGGTCAGCGGATGCCAAACAACTACATTGATAGTCTCCAGCTGATAGTACTCTGAAATTTAACAATCTCCTTGTACGAAAGCACCTAGATCTGCACACGAGGTGCAGAGTGTAGTATGAGTACAACTAACTCAATAAGTAACAAGACTAACCTCTGGGCTGAAAGAAATGATGAGCTCCGCAGGTACAGTCCAGTAAAAATAATGGTACCGAAATATAGGCATGCTTTCAAGTTCAACAGTAAACTCAGTACAAGCAAAATAGATTAATACTGCATGATATGAGGCATCTGATATCTTAGTAGAAAGATCTCAAGTAAATACTTGTCACAAATTATTCGGTCACTTGGTACTATTTATGGCCAATCTAGCCCAGGGGTATTCCAACCCGTATATGTGTGCACATCGACTGACAATCAGTCACCCAGTACCGTATAAGGCCAATTTAGCCCTGGGATAATTTATCCCTAAATATAAATGATACTGACAAAATCCATGTCCAGATAACTCATTAAAATACAAATAAGTAAGGCAAGTCCATGATCTGGGAAACTCCATCCCAAATATATATATAAGCAGTAAGTAAGGAAAGTCCATGCCCTGGAACGTCCATCCCGAATATCGATGATCATCTACGCTCACTGGGGTGTGTACAGACTCCGGAGAGGCTCCTTCAGCCCAAGCGTAATACAAAGTCAATATGGCCTACTGCAGGCGGGCAGTCCCGATCCGTATAATAACAAAGCCTATAAGGCCTGCTGTAGACGGGCAGCCCCGATCCATAAAATAGTAAAGCCAATAAGGCCGGTTGCAGGCGGGCAGCCCCGATCCAAAACATAGTAAAGCTAATAAGGCCTGCTGCAGGCGGGCAGCCCCGATCCAGAACAATAATAATGTATAAGCGATTCTGGCCTGCTGCAGGCGGGCAACCCCGATCCATTTAATAATAACATATATAAAGCCAAATGGCCTGCTGCGTTGCGCAGCTCAATCTCATAAATATCCTCACAATGAAAAATTATTACTGAGTGTGAAATGTATATTTTAGAATAATTAATTCAATAGCATCACGACCCCATGGGTCCTAAAATATCGGCACATAGCCTAAACATGATCTTTTTTACTAGCCTCAGCTTAATTTCTCTAACACGTGCCACATGTTCAGATAATCATATGATTCTTTAATTTTACAACTTCACAGGATTTATTCAAGACATAATTTCTATGATGCACGTCCACATGTTCGTCACCTAGCATATGTGTCACCTCAACAACTCATATCATACCCAATTCGGGGATTCATACCCTTAGAACCAAGTTTAGAGGTGTTACTTACCTCAAACCATATAATATTTTACTCTGCTAGGCCTTTGCCTCGTGAATTGGCCTCAAAATGCCTCGAATCTATCCATAATTCATTCGATTCAGTCAATAAAATTTATTGAAATTAATTCCATAAGAAAATACTAATTTTCCATAAAAATCCGAAATTTAGCTCAAACCCAGCCCCCCAGGCCCATGTCTCGAAACCAGTCAAAAATGGAAGAATAACAAACCTCGTCCTCACCCGAGTCCAACCATATATATTTCACCAAATTCCGACATCAACTCAACCCTCAAATCTTGAATTAAAGTTTTTGAAGATTTCTACCATTTTTAACCCAATCTATACCTATTTGAACTCAACAATCTTTCCATAAACCTTGTTGATATGTATAAATGATACTCTTAATCACCCATCTTTACCCAAACTCGAAACGGAAGACTAGGGATTAGAATCTTACCTCTTGGGTGAAGATCTTGTGATATTTCTTTGTTGGATTTCAAAGCTTGAACAAGATCTTGATGAACAAAGCACTTGAGCTTATTCCTCTCTCTAGAACACTCTCCCTTCTCTCTAAAAAAGTCGAATTTTTGCTTCAAAATGAGTCCCAAAGCCTATTTATCAAAATGGGTTCGGGTTATAAAAATAGAAAAATTAACCCTCCTAAAGCAGGTCTGCGGTCGCATAATGGACCGCAGAATGGGTATGCGGGTCGCACAATACACGGCAAAATCGATGCCCAGAAATGGGCTTCACTGGACAGGTTTGCGACCATTTTGTAGTCACATAACTACTTCTATGATCGCATAATTGTTCTGCGATCGCAGAATCGCATTTTTCCAGACTTTGGTAATTTGGTCATAACTTCTTGTAGGAATGTTCAAATGACGAATGGTTTGAAGCGTTAGAAACTAAATTCGAAGATCTTTCATTTGATAGGTAGATCATCACATAACTCTCTCTCTCTCTCTCTCTCTCTCTCTCTCTATATATATATATATGTAGATATTCTCGTTCAAAGTTGGGTCTTGTGCAAACTCACTTGAAACTTTAATCTATTATGAAATTTCTAACTTCTACATTCGATGCCGAAACCTATCGAATCAAGTCCGATTGACCTCAAGTTTTTCACACAAGTCACAAATAACATAACGGACTTATTCAGATTTCCGAAATCGGATTCCGACCCAGATATCAAAAAGTCAACCCCCCGATCAAACTTCCCAAAAATTCAACTTTCGGTATTTCAAGCCTAATTCTACTAGGGACCTCCAAATAATTTTCCGGATACACTCCTAAAGTCGAAAATCACCATACGGAGCTATTGAAATTATCAAAATTAAATTCCGAGGTCGTTTACAAATAAGTTAATATCCGGTCAACTTTTCCAACTTAAGCTTCCAACATGAAAATTCATTCTTTCAAGCTAACTCTGAAATACCTTAAAACTAAAACCGAAAATTCACAAAAGTCATAATACCTCGTAGGAAGTTATGCAAGACTTCAAATAGTTGAAAGGAACGTAAATGCTCAAAACGACCGGCCGAGTCGTTACAATCTCTCCCACTTAAACATACGTTCGTCCTCGAACATGCCAAGAGTTGTTCTTAACTTTCAAATCTCTATTCCACCTTACCACGCACATACCCGGGGGTGATCTCACATCACCCTATTATATATAGGCCTGACCACATAACATAACTGAAAATTATTAATTTAACATTAGGCCAAAAACCTTGGAGCCAAATTTCTAACATCCTGAATTCTTTCCAAGATCTAAATCTTTCACACCGTATAAGTCTGAACAAGCTGTATCAAGCCATAGCCATAAACCCAGATATAATCACATTACATACTACACAACTCACATGCTCGCAACGCTATTCTCGATCAAAATCACAGTAATTACTCCAAACCAACCAAGTACAAGTATTAAAACCTCGCATTTAATAGAACCTCATTCCACAACCTTCGTGCACTGCCAATGATGACAGAAACAATCAAAAACTCATAACCACCCATCAGATCAAGTAATCATGGAGCTCTCTCGCCCCAACCAGGACCATAATCCTCTCCTAAGCTGGCTTTCAATATTATCCTCCCACTATATCGGAATCAAACCTGATAGTATCCATTCTAGGTCCAATGATCTTATATTATTAAACACAACTATCCTATTGGCATGCCACACCAATATAACTCAGGACACAACTGCGCAATCTGTGTACCCAAATATGGAAAATATCTCAAAGAGGAGAACCGTATTGTGAGTTCAACAAGCACCACCACAACTGCAATGTGATAAGCTCGTTATATATAGTAGAACCAAGACACACCTATTTAATAACAGTAACCAGCTCTTCTAGAGATCACATTAATATCATTTGCACGGATAATTCACGTGCTATAGTATCAAAATCTGGACCCGCACGGATAACTCACGTGCCAATAAAATCAGTATATGGATCCGCACGGATAACTCACGTGCCAATAACATAATCCGCCTGGCATGATCATAGGCCTCCAGTCCAAGCATATCATAGAGGAGCAATCAAATAAGTACACATGTATATGATAAATGAAATAAGATTCACATGCTCCTGGACTGGTATAAATAACACGCCATAGCATAAGCATGTGCAAAGTCTGCTGTCACACTTCAAATAGGCAAGTTAATGCAAAAATAGTAACTACCCCGTTTATTCAGGGGAATTAACCTCTTTGTAACCTCAAATGTAGCCCAGAAAGTTCTCGACAAAGGTACGAACACAAGAAACGGGATAATTTTACGCTTAACAGTCAACTCTAGGCATATCATAGCCTAAGCATTCTTTCGAGTATGAGTACTTGCCATGATGCCCGCACATTGGCTCAAACCTCACATATATGCACACTTATAGCGCGTAGCTATTACAAATAATTAACGCAACTAGTGCCTCCACTGAGTTTAAAATAAAATACTTTTGAGATAATATACTTCTGAGAACTCCCAGTCTCCAAATTCATCAAGAACACTTTAAAATCCATTTGCACATAACTAAGCTATTAGAACTAAATTACTCTAACTCGACCAAATCACGTAGGTCACCAAAACCCAAGAATATTTTCACCAAAACATTTGTAGAGTCTCACAACATCATAATTACCCCTATAAATACCACAACCGAAACACACTCTGAAAACACCTTATTTGAGTCTAAGGCCTTTCCATTTACCTTCTTGATACCGAAATATAAAATCCATAATGATATACAAAAATGTCACAAGTATCGACACCATGCATCCAACTTAAATCTCATATTTTAGCCATAAACAAATCCGCCAAAAATTCTCAGTTGTTACATATTAATCTCGAATCCATTAGAACTTTCTCGAGAGTCACCCCCTTTGTTCAAATCCACATTACACCGCCCAAATGGGCCAAAAGACACGTGCCCCATTAGCACAACAATACTCAAAGGAGTAACTCTACTCTAATACCACCTATCAAATTCATACTCCGTGTGCACTACATCATTCACAAATAACAACTCACTCATTCCACGATTTTCATATACTCATAAAGCGTAATATAACCCGCATCTAGAAATTTCCTTACTCGAGTCATTCTCGAACTCTACCTATGCAAGTCATCACTGATTCCCAAGTATACTTCAGACCAAAACAAAAAACAAAATTGACACATTTCCATGAATTAAATTGTCAATAGCAGGCTCCCACACTTGGCTCAAAGCTATAGATTAAAATATTTGATAACTCACAATACCCATACTTTATTACTGCATTAATACCGCAGTCAGTTCAACGGAAATTCTTCTCAAGATGAAGACACACCAACCATAAAATACCCCAATCATCCGCTAATCTCGCATTCATTCTCTTAACACTCAATTCAACTTTCTCAACCAGATTCAAATTCAGGTCTCAACACATACGCCCTGCTGGCAGAAAAGAAACTCTTTATTCACATCATAAGGAATACACCTACATAGATTACTCTGCAGGAGATAACCCACCTGCTTAGTCTCAAATTGGCATCTTGTTATACCCTTTCGCAGTCACAATTACTATGATATCACTTAATCTTTCTGAATCCAAACTCATTAACCAGATACAAGAATTTTATTTGCCCCAAAAATGAATAACGTGAAGAATCTTTCAAAACATTCACACTCCAGATTGTACGTCACATCAAACGAAAATAAAGCACCCAATGGACTTCCTTTACATTTCAAGGAAACACTTCCCGTCACATTGAAATCATTTTAACACATCCCGCAGTCATATCATACTCATCACAAAGCCATTCTACCGCTCATCGAGCCACAAATTCCACTCATAGGGATATTACCGTACATATTAGTCCAAATGTATAGATTACAACTGAAGCTACCGAGTCTAAGATACGGTCTAAACCTTGCCTCAAGTCCTCTAGACTGGCCCATCACCAAAACACAATATACACATCTTGAACCTCGTTCATAGAATCACAAGCCGGCGATGCACAACTGATACCGGGCACTTATATGCACATACGAATTGCGTGGAAGGAATTCAAAGAGTTATGTTTCAAGCTGAATCCGCATGATAGAATACAAAAAAGTGAAATATTCCTAAGGGTTCGGCAGCCTCTCTAAGATAAATACAGACGTCTCTGTACCGATCCGCAAGACTCTACTAAACCTGCTCATGACTCGTGAGACCTATGTTACTAGAGCTCTGATACCAACTTGTCACGACCCAAAATCTCACATGTCGTGATGGCGCCTATCTCAATACTAGGCAAGCCAAAAATCCCACTAAACCACTATTTCTTTTAACTTTGAAAATAAAATAATTAATTTAGCGGATGAAATCTCAAAATTTCAAATATATCACTCCCAAAGCCCGGTGTCACTGAGTACATGAGCATCTAATATGAATATAATGTCTGACTGATAAAAACCCACTGTCCAAAAGTATAGAATAATAAAATAACTGAAAGAGGGAGAGACAAGGTCAGGGACGCCAAACAACTACCTTGATAGTCTCCAGCTGATAGTACTCTGAAATTTAACAATCTCTGTGTCCGAAAGCACCTGGATCTGCACACGAGGTGCAGAGTGTAGGATGAGTACAACTAACTCAATAAGTAACAACACTAACCTCTGGGCTGAAAGAAATGATGAGCTTCGCAGGTACATTCCAGTAAAAATAATAGTACAGAAATATAGGTATGCTTTCAAGTTCAACAGTAAACTCAGTACAAGCAAAATAGATCAATACTGCATGATATGAGGCATATGATATCTCAGTAGAAAGACCTCAAGTAAATACTGGTCACAAATTATCCGGTCACTTGGTACTGTTTATGGCCAATCCAGCACAGGGGTGTGTACAGACTCCGGAGGGGCTCATTCGGCCCAAGCGTAATACAAAGCCAATATGGCCTATTGCAGGCGGGCAACCCCGATCCGTATAATAAGAAATCCTATCAGGCCTGCTGCAGGCAGGCAGCCCCGATCCATAAAATAGTAAAGCCAATAAGGCCTGCTGCAGGAGGGCAGCCCCGATCCAGAAAATAGTAAAGCCAATAAGGCCTGTTGCAGACAGGCAACCCCAATTCAGAACAATAATAATGTATAAGCCATTCTGGCCTGCTGCAGGCGGGCAGCCCTGATCCATTTAATAATAACATATATAAAGCCAAATGGCCTGCTGTGTTGCGCAACTCAATCCCATAAATATCCTCACAATAGACAATTATTACTGAGTGTGAAATTTATATTTTAGAACAATTAATTCAACAGCATTACGACCCCATGGGTCCTAAAATATCGGCACATAGCCTAAACATGATCTTTATTACTAGCCTCAGCTTAATTTCTCTAACACTTGCCACATATTCAGATAATCATATAATTAGATAATCGAAATTGAAGACTAGGGATTAGAACCTTACCTCTTGGGTGAAGATCTTGTGATATTTCCTTGTTGGATTTCAAAGCTTGAACAAGATCTTGATGAACAAAGAACTTAAGTTTCTTCCTCTCTCTAGAACACTCTCCCTTCTCTCTAAAAAATATCATATTTTTGCTCCAAAATGAGTCCCAAAGCCTATTTATCAAAATGGGTTTGGGTTATGAAAATAGAAAATTTAACCCTCCGAAAGCAGCTCTGCGGTCGCATAATGGACCGCAGAATGGGTATGCGGGTCGAAAAATATACCGCAAAATCGATGCCCAGAAATGGGCTTCACTGGATAGGTTTGCGGCCATTTTGCGGTCGCATAACTACTTCTGCAATCGCAGAATTGGTCACAGAATCACATTTTTCTAGACTTTAGTAATTTGGTCATAACTTCTTGTAGGAATATCCAAATGACAAACGGTTTGAAACGTTAGAAACTAGACTCGAAGATCTTTCATTTGATAGGTAGACCATAACATAACTCCATATATATATATATATATATATATGTATATATATATATATATATATGTATATATATGTATATATATATATAGATATTCTCGTTCAAAGTTGGGTCTTGTGCGAACTCACTTGAAACTTTAGTCTATTATGAAATTTCTAACTTCTACATTCGATGCTGAAACCTATCGAATCAAGTCCGATTGACCTCAAATTATGCACACAAGTCATAAATGACATAACGGACCTATTTCAATTTCTAAAATCGAATTCTGACTCCGATATCAAAAAGTCAACTCCCCGGTGAAACTTCCCAAAAATGTAACTTTCGGCATTTCAAGCCTAATTCCACTATGGACCTCCAAATAATTTTTCGAACACCATACGGAGCTATTGGAATCATCAGAATTATATTTCGAGGTCGTTTACACATAAGTCAATATCCGGTCAACTTTTCCAACTTAAGCTCCCAACATCAAAATTTATTCTTCCAAGCTAACTACAAAATACCTTAAAACCAAAATTGACAATTCACACTAGTCATAATACCTCGTAGGAAGTTATTCAAGACTTTAAATAGTTGAAAGGAACGTAAATGCTCAAAATAACCGGTCGGGTCATTACATATAGTTATGTTAATTAAATGAAAGAAAATTTTATTAGTCCGATTTGATAATTTTAAAAAAGTTACAGAAGAACAACAAACAAACAAACAAACAAACAAATGAAAATGATTATATTAAGGGGTTGGGTTATGACCGATTGTTTAGTAAATATTGCATGGGGTGTTCAATTTGGTCACCCATTTTTAACCCGTACCCGTTTTATTTTTCCATTTGCATCCGTACCTATTTTTTTGTTAAAAGCGTTTTAAAAAGACGATTTTTTTCTTCTTTAATAAAAGACTACTTTTCACCAAAATAGACTTAAGTTTCGGATAAAAATCATGACAAAACTATAGACTGCACGACAAAACTTCAGCATATTTTGGTATGAAATTTTAGCAAATGAACTAAATAACTTCAGCATGCATTAGCAAAAACTCATTAGAAAATTACATACTTCATGCTTGTATTTGATTAAAACTTCAGATTTCAACGTGAAATAATTCTTTTCTATATCCTTCACGCATTAAATTTGAAGTTTTTAAAAGTTTTTGAAGATCTATAAGTGAAAACTTCATGCTATATCCGTTAAACAACTCCATGCAAGTGTGATTCTGAAGATGGATCTAGCTCAAGTTTCTTATTTTTTGATAAAGCCGTTGAGAAGAGAGGAGGAGATCTTTTTTTTCCGAATGAGGTTGCAGATCACGCGATTAATGCGTGATGCAGGTTTTATATCTTTTGTCAAGGGTATAATTATAATATTATTATGAATTTTTTGTCAGCTAGCTACCAAATCAATAATTTTTAAAAATAGATTGTAGGTTACAATGTGGCACAAATATAAGGTACAACCGCAAATTCCCCGTTGTTTACCACAAATTTTGACTTGCACATCGTTGAGCGGGTTATGACCCAATCTATTTATCTAATTGATTTTATTTTAACATGTCAAAATCTAGCTCAACCCGTCTATTTATACTCCTATGCCTAACCCATTTATCAATTTGACCTAACAATACGAATAATATGATAAATTTTATCCTATTTATTGTAGAAAATTAAGTAATACTAATATTTAAAAGTGCCACTACATAAAATGTTAGAATAGAACTCAATCATACCCCCTCTGTCTCAAATTATTTGTTGTGTTTCTCTTTTACGACAAATAATTCGAGATGAAGGGTTTAAGTAATATTGTCTTGAATTTTTAAAATGACAAATAATTTAAGACGACTATTTTTAGGAATAACAATAAATAATTTGAGATATAGGGAGTAATGTAATACTCCCTCCGTCTTATATTATCAGTCACGATTACTAAAAACAGTTGTCTCAAATTATATATCATTTTAGAAGTTCAAGACAAAATTAATTTTTTTTTTTTACCCTTAGTAATAATTATTCTTGAAAACTACATATACCTCAATTATGGATAAATTTATTTAAATACCAATAAGTCAACCTTGTTTTCTTAAACAATTTCTCAAGTTTTATAAAAATGCAATCAGTAATAATGGAGATGCCACATAAATTGAGAAAAACTTCAATAAAAAAAGATTAAATATTAAGACATGAATAAGGGTATAGTAGTCAAAATTTCATCTTAATTTCTTTTTTTAAGGGACGTGTACAAGAGAATAATGACAGATAATATGAGATGGAGTTGGTATAAGCTTCTTGGAAATGACATTTCATTTTCAGCAAAAAGAATGCTTCTGAACTCAAAGAATAATGCATTGACCAAAGAAGTGTCACAGTTCCTATCAATTTGAGCTAACCATATGAATAATATGATAAATATTATCATATTTATTGTAGAAAATTAAGTAATACTAATATTTAAAAGTGCCACTAAGTAAAATGTTAGAATAGAACTCAATCATACGCCTTCTGTCTCAAATTATTTGCCGTGTTTCTCTTTTACGACAAATAATTTGAGACGGATGAAGTAATTAATATTGTCTTGAATTTTTAAAATGATAAATAATTTAAAACAACTATTTTTAAGAATCACGATAAATAATTTGAAATACATGGAGTAATGTAATATAAGCTTTTTGGAAATGACATTTCATTTTCTGCAAGAAGAATGCTTCTGAACTTAAAGAATAATGCATTGACCAAAGAAGTGTCACAGTTTCCAAAAACTTCAATTCAAGAATCATAAAGGCAATTGTAGTTGCACGAGGAATGTCTCATTCCGTTCCAATTAATATAACGTGAATAGCAAGAAGTTATGAAATGAAGTAATAATTCTTGCCCTCGGATTCAACTTAATTACCTTACCCGTTGAGCAAGTATGCTCTATCTAAATGTACATGCTGATAATTAAGGTTATTAAAACAATCCAATTATGAATGTCTTATATTAAAATCATATAAAATAGCTAATGATAATTTACCAAAAACATATATAAAAAAATCTAAACCTTGCAACGATAATTATGAGCCTCCATGGACTAAAACAACTTTAAGAATCTTTCTAGTGTATCTTTTAAATGATATACTATACATCAGGGATTTTTCCTTTTGTTAGGTCTATGTGATCAAATCTATCAATTTTAGGCCAATGGAAGAAGAGTACTTTTAAGAACCTTTCTTAGCCAACTCTTTAAAATGGTGTATGGGTCTTGTCCTTTCTAGATGCATGAGACAGTGATCATGATGTCGTGTGATAGCGTGAATAGCAAGAAGTTATGAAATGAAGTAGTAATAGAAGATGGTGTAATGTCTCTATTATTGCCCTCGGATTTTTTGTCACCTCGTCGACACGATATCTCCATATTTCTTTGTCCTACGAAGCACCAAATTAGAAAGTCAAGGGTCACATAGGCATACCTATTTTTAGTAACCTCATTAAAGACGATTGTTTCATATTGCTTTTCTCCTAAGAATTATGGACTCGTTTGGCCATAGATTTTGTTTGGCAAATATATATTTGTTCATAAATGTTATCTATATTTTGGCAAATTTTTAAATCTCAAAACCAACTCAAGAGCTGGTTTTTGCCCAAAATATTATTATTACATTTTTAAAAAATTGTCCCAAACTTTAGTATTGTATAAAAGAGCCCACAATGTATTATTTTTTAACAATGTTACTTCGTCTTTTCGGTCATCTGATAGTGTATTATGTAGTTCATTATAAAAATAATAATTTTGTACTAAATTTATTTATATTCAAGACTATGGTTTTGTTTACCCGTAAAACGGTACAGTTGAATTTATACGTGGTTTTTAGACAAGTGAACTAATTTGATCCTGAAATAATAAAATAATGGAAGAATTATACAATACTTAGCCTCAAAATGTAGATGAAACAACAGAAACGACAATTCCGAAAACAAGGTTTTCGGGCATGGCAATGATGAGATCGAAAAGCGAGAAAGTAAAATTGTATTAAACTTTGTATAGAATGTAGTATAAGTTAGCCAGAAAATTCGTGTCCTTGACAATGATAACTGGGCTCACTATTTATAGTTGTATCTAGGGAAGGAAGTCCTAGGATCGTGCCCTCTATTAATGTCAATTATGAGGGTCATTGATGAAGATGTAACGGTGAACATAAATGCTAAATTCTCTATAAGAGGTCGTTGTCCTTAATGCTGCAGAATATTCTTTATTAAATGCGACCGGGCACATAGTTTTTAATACACCTTTATGAACGTTATCCTTTCTGGTAATAAGAAGAATAGTTGTGTTCGGTCTTCGGCCATCCCCTTCTTGTGTTCCACGTGTCATATCATATTTTACCCAATACAGATAGTCCCCCTGCTTTTTGGTGACATAAATTTTGTGTCATCGGAAAGTTGGTAGAAACACTCTTTTGACGAGAATTACTATAACTCCCTCTAAAGTCTTCTGATGGTTGATTCGACACAAACCTCTCCGCATTTAATGCCCCGAGCACGCGTCATCCCACGATTCAGCGCAGCTTATGCCGATTATCGAGGTAATCATGGCCATGAATTTAGCCGCCAATATTTTACTTATACGCATCATCCTTCTCCTATGTACTTCATAATTTCTCGAGCTTCTGACTTGCCTTTTTGTTCTCCACCTTTTCTCTAATTCTCTTCAAACAAATAATCTTGTCTTTCTTCTATTCAATGGCTTCTTCTTCAAAGCGCGCTGGTTCTTCAAAGAGCAAGCAAAAAGCCGAATATTCTGCTCCTCCAATGGTGTGTTCCGTCATTCCCAGAATTCTTAACACCAGAAAAGGCTTCGAAGAGAAATTCCCTACTGCTAACCCTCGTACATGGGTTGTCAGTAGGTATCCTTCTTTCATTCGTCCTTCCAGTATTTCTACTGTGAAGGAAGAGTGTCGTTGCCATGAGATAAATATTATTTCTCCTGATCTATCAGAACGAGTAACCCTTCCCAAGGAGGATTTTACACGTACCCCTTTACTTTCGGTGCATTTTCTTTGAGTGGAGAGCAAGCTTCCGTGATTGCGTAGTTTTACCTCTACTACCAAATATGTTTGGCACAAGTAAGTCGTTCAGTGTGGAGGATGGTTGCTTGCCTTCGGCGTTTGTGCCAGGAGACTAGAGAAAAGCTAATCTTAGTTCATATGACGAATCTCTACTCTCCCAAGATTTTTCGTAAGGGAAATATAAACCTCTACAAATGTGGCCACCATGATTTATTAACCAACATGGATGATGATAACTACCGCGGGTGGACGAAACAGTTCGTTGTAGTTGCCATCGATAAAATCATTCCGACAACGGCTTCATCCTTACCGGTCACTTGGAACGACACTCGTAAGATGTTTCAATTAATATCTCCCTTTACTAAATATTCCTTTGTGGGCGTATTGACTCTTCATCTCATTACATGTTTTAGCAACTCGGTGGGTGTCGCCCAAATTCACACCACTAATTGGGATTGTGAAGCGGTCGATGCAATTATAATTACCCAACTTTGAGTCGGGGTTGATTCCTCAGAGAGCTTATATTGGATTATGTATATACTTAGACTAGGTGTATGACGTGCCTAAAACATACTTCCACATATTTGGTTGTTTTTTTCTACTTCTAAAATTTATGCTATTGTTTGTAAATGTAAAGCTATAGAACGATATTTTTGGTGTTGTTATTTTTTAAGTTTATAAATGATCTAGGGTTGTGACTTCCACCTAGGTGATTACCTAACGGGTTGTGGGCTTTAGGAAATGTTTTGTTTTGTCGGGGTATAATATAGCAATCAACACGCGATTACCCACTCGATACCTCTCTCGGTAGTTATAGTGATTTTTTCTAATTTGGCTTTCTCAAGTCCAAATGGGTAATAAAACCGTTGATATATGCTCAAGTTGGGTCTTACTATATCTAGATTCAACCCTTTAATTGGGGCTATCAATTTCTTGACTTCACTCCAATTTCTTGTTAGCCAAGTTTTCCTAGACTTAGTCTCTCTTTCTTAAGTAGAGACTAAGTCAATTAGGCATGAATCAATGCTTGCAACCATTAATTCCTAAATTCAAGCAAGAACTAGGCTAAATATCATACACCCAACCTTAAACAAGCCTAAATCAAACACCCATTAGGTACCCACACTAACTCCCCCATACTGAAGCGTTTGCTTGTCCTCAAGCAAATAAGGTAATATTCACCTCCACAAGAAAAGAGCTATTTCAGCTGGCCTAAGTTACATCAAACACACATCAATTAGGACAAACAATTACCCACATACTCATGAATTATCAACAAGGCCATGTTTTGAATGTTAAAGCACAAATAGCTCTAATATGACACTTGAGAATCAAGAGTTGACTTTACTCAACAAGGAAGTTCGCACTTTCATGTAGGTCACTGTGGATCCCAAACCCTCCTCCTATACTCTCTGTAAGCTCATCTCACTCAAAAATGTAGCACTCAATACAATGATTCGTGAAAGGTTCGCTCATCACTCTCAAAAGAATGTCAGAAGTACGACTCTAAGTATCATATACTTGCCCCTCATGTAGATCACCACTAAGGTAAGCATAGTCGTCTTGAAATCACGTAGGGCTTTTTCGGCATGTACTGAAGGCTTTTGGACTAAGGAGGAAAATATTAGAATCAAATGGATTCATCTTTACTTTAGCACTCCATTTTCTCTTTTTGGCTCATACTTTGTCGACTCTTTGAGTCATTTTCTTTTTCCTTAGGGGAACTAGAGAGACTTGACATCACTCTTTCTTGGTCATGATATTCATATTCTCCTTCTTTAATTTCTATATGCTTTGCACTTCTGCATTCTTTTGAATCCTTTCAACCCTTCCAATTATTCACTTTCTTTTTGTGTATTTCTTTTGTTCTTTCTTTCTTTTTCTTTGCCTTTCCTTTTCTTCATTTATTTTATCTTATTGTTCCTTGATACCACTTTCAAACTCCCCATCTCTCCCCCAAACTTATGTTTTCGGCATTTGTTTCTCATGAGTGATAAGAAAAGCTCGAGTGCTAAGAGAGGGTCACTATAAAACTGGTAAAGGCTTGTAACATGGTTATCGAATGAAAAAGGCTTTAGGATCAAAAGGGTTTACTAAGGATAAGATCATGGGTGGGACATGAAAGGTTTCAAAACGGGTCAAGGAGAGCCTATAATCACCTCTCAAGCCAAGCAAACTTAGAATTTCGCATAGAAACACATTCAGGACAAGTTCTAGACCATTCGCACGCGTACTTGGACTTGTAACAAAATATCTCACCTCACATATAGCTGGATTGTTAAAGAGGATAGGGTCGAGGGCCCACAATGACCGTATTCAAGATTGAAAATTATTAATGGTTTAACTAAACCACTCGATGATTGCCTAAGTTAACATAAGAGTCACAGGATCACTAACTAGAGCCATTTCTTTCCAAACTTGTTTCTAACCATAAACGTGTAGTTAAGTGTGTTGGTACCAAATGAAGAATGTTTGACCCTTATTTATTCATTAATACTACTGGTTTAACCTAAACATCAAAATGGACTCAATCCCTTAAGAAGGTTGTCATGCCATCCATCATTGGGAAGAGTCACCCGGTTCACACAAAACCCACCTTTGGAAAGAACTGTGGCATTAACAAAACCAAAGGCTTATTGCTCACTTAAATATAAAAAGAAGCTACCAAATCAAAAAGAAGATATTAACATAAATAAAAAGGTGGACTACTAAGAAAATAAAATTAAGAAGCTATAAAATAAGCTACTAAAAGTAAGATAAATGACTATACAAACCGAGGGGAATAAAATATATACATCAAAAGAGAGGGAGGGATATATACATAATGAAATAGAAAATAAAGATAAAAGAAAAATAGTATTAAAGTTATTACAGGCCAATGCCATCAAATCAAATCAAACAAACTAAAATAGGCCACCTCCCTGAACAAAAAATAAGCATTGTCCTCAATGCTTAAAAAAATCAAAATAAGGAAGGGTAGAGAGTAAAGAAAGCTCCCTATGTGGTCTCAGTGTGCATGGAAGAATCACCACCCTCGGGCTCTTCTAACTGGATCTCATCATCCTCTACTCGAGGAGTAACGAGGTTGGTAACATCTGAAGCACCTCCTCAACAGTATGGGCAGCAAGGTTTGGGTCGTCAGATTGGCCAGCTGGTGCCTCTGTTGATGGTGTTGCTGGGTTTGCTGGTACTGATGGATCTGTCTCCATCAGTAGGTCAAACAAAAGATCACCAATAGCTGCAATCTTGGTCACTTCTTTCCTCAATCTATCCACTGATTTCTTTGAGGCCTGAGACTTCCCCATCTTCTTCACCCGTTTACCCAACTTCTGAATAGCTCCCCCATGTGCCACCAGTGTATCCATAATGGTCTTCTGGTTCTCCAGGATCTTCTTCAATGTTTCCTCTACTGACAAAGGAACCTGTGGTGCTGCTGGGGTGAAAGCATGTGCTGCAACAACACTGGATATGTTAGACAACTTTGAAGTAGATGTCTGCATCTAGTTGTTGAGACTCGCCAATGTTTGGAGACTCGCAGCGCAGTGAGTGGATATGTGGATGAGGCAGGCACTAGTACTGATGTTGATGGTCTAGAAGATGAAGGTGGTGATATGTCAGCTATCTCGGTGAAAGGACCGGCTGTTGTCGAAGGCATGGCAGTTGTAGAAGGCTCAGCAGTTGACTCTGTAACCACCACCGATGGCTCATCAGACTGACCAACGGTGGTAGTTGCCTTACCCTTGGACTTTAGGTTTTCCGGACCTTGCAAGGAGTACCATGAGAAGGGTTTCTTGGCCTACACTTTTGTATTAAAACTCCTCGGCTCCACCTTTGCATCTGTGAAATATTCCGTGAGGCTGTTGTGATATGGGTAGGAGCTTTCACCTTTTCGGACAACCACTGACATGTTGTCTAACATGATGGTACCCTTCTTGATGTGTGCCACATTAGAATAAAACTCTCGTACCAAGTGCTCTTTGGCATCCATAAAACTCTGGGTGAAACACATCCATCCCTTGCGTTTCCTGAACTGCTTAAGGACATTTGGATTGTATTTATCCAAATCCTTCAGCATGAATTGTTGCTCACGTTTGAGCAATATCTGGGGCTACCACTCTCTAAACTTTGTGAAGGCAGTCAAACTCACGAACCTATCTTCCCATGCTTCCTTCTTCTTCGACCTTTCTAGACCGCCCACTCTAGTGTCACCTCCCCTACCATCATCAGGAACATCATCATCATCTACTGCAACTGGTGCAGAGGGGGTGTGTGCAGAGGAGGGCTCTGAACCCTGGCTACCGGCATCGGAACCCTCAGAAGAACTTGTTGTGGTAGAGGGTGCGTTGCGCAGTTGGTATCTCCCAGTGAATTATCGTGGTTGGGACTGGGCCTCAAGCTGTACCTCCACTGAGTGACCCTCGGAGGTTTCCCTAGACGGGACATATGAGCTTGATTCTGAGGGATTTATGGCCCTACCTCTCCCAATGGTCGACTTTTTGGCTATTGCCTTTGATTGCACTCCTAGAGGTTGAGTGACCTTTCCTCGGCCTCGGGAGGGTTCACCCCTCCCTTTAGATGTATCACCTCTGCTTTGTGATCGAACCATTGTCTACAATACGAAGCACATAAGTCAGTTAAAGTTCAGAAGCATGTTAGTAATTGCAGGAAATTAGTGTACAAAAGAGACAGTGCGGACCGCACAATATTGAGTGCGGCCGCAAACTTCCTTGTGAGGACCTCACAATTTCAAAGTGCGGTCGTACATGCTGAAGTGCGGCCCGCACAATTTTGAGTGCGGTGGCACAAAACCAGGTTCAGACTACTGGTTCTTTGATGTTCCAAAGTGCGGTCGCACATAGTTTTCCACGGACCGCACAATATTTCTACGGTCCGCACAATTTGGAGTGTGGCTGCGGATTTTATTCTTAACATTTTTCCCTAATTGAAAATCTGCAGACCGCACAATTTCATGCGCGGCCGCACAATTTGAAATCAAACGGCACTGACTTTAGGTTTTCACATTTTTGAACAATTTAGACATGGTATTTGCAAATTAAACATGATGAATGATCTACCAGTCCCCAATGAGCACACATGACATTACCCATAAAATGTTAAGCACACATGAAGAGCATTTGACACTTTAGGCGTAAAGATAACTATACTACTTAAGAACAACAATTAAGAAAAGTTGGAAAATCTAAACATGAATTGAACATTCCAATGATGAAGGATACATGTAAGAATCTAAACTGAGGAAATGAATGTGGAGTGTCAAACACTTTGTGTGCACTGTGCTTGCTTAGGTCCCAAATGTTCAGAGTGTGTAAAGTTGTGAATAGTGCAATGAGGTCCTATTTATAGATTGACCAAAGTCGGTCAAAATTGAAGCTGAGTGCGGCCGCACAATTTTGAGTGTGGTCCGCACTCTTTACATGAAACTTGCTGAAGTTATGCACTTCGCACAAAAGTGACTGCGGCCGCAAACATTTATGCGGTCTGCACAATTTTGTGTGCGGCCGCATAATGGCCTTTTCTCTGCAATTCAAAACTTTAGAGATTTGGATTTTTGGGTCTCCAGTTGTGCGGTCGCACAAGGGTCTCCAGTTGTGCGGACGAAGACTCCTCTCTGCGGTTGCATTCACTATTGTGCGGTCCGCACTCTTTCAACACTTGGCCAAGCTTTTTCGAGCACAGTACCTGCAATGCACACTCATTCCTACAATTCAGGTCAAAACCAGTTAGCTCAGTACAAAACCTATCTAAAAAAGAAGAAAATGAAAAATGAAAAGAAACATGGGTTGCTTCCCAAGAAGCACCTGATTTAACGTCGCGACACGACACAAATTACCATTAATCACTTAAAATGAATTAACGCCACGACGTGGCCATCATCAACTTTTCCAAGATAATGCTTCACCCGGTGACCATTGACTCTAAACACTTCATCATTTTTATTCTTCAAGTCCAATACACCAAAGGGTATCACATGCACAACCTCAAATGGACTACTCGACTTAAACTTCAACTTTCCCGGAAATATTCATAACCGAGAATTGAACAATAACACAAGATCACCTTCTTTGAACTCCTTGTTCCAAATGTACTTCTCATGAAGGTACTTCATCTTGTCCTTATATAAGGACGAACTTGTATAAGCATAGTACCAGAATTCATCAAGCTCATTCAATCGTACTATCCTTAAGTTGGCGACGACATCCCATACAAGATTAAGCTTCTTCAATGCCCACATAGCCTTATGCTCAAGTTCCACCGAAAGGTGACAAGCTTTCTCGAACACTAACTGGTATGGAGACATACCAATCGGTGTTTTATAAGCCGTCCTATAATCCCAAAGAGCATCATTAAGTTTCTTTGACCAATCTGTCTAGTTGGCATTCACTGTCTTTGACAAAATACTCTTGATCTCCCAGTTGGAAACTTCCACTTGCGCGGTTGCTTGAGGATGATAGGGGGTCGAGACTTTATGAGTGACACCATACTTGGTGAGTAGGGTATCAAAAGCTTTGTTGCAAAAGTGTGATCCCCCATCACTAATAATGGCCCTTGGAGTACTGAATCTTGTGAAGATATTCTTTTTCAAAACTTCCACCACACTTCGAGCTTCATTGTTGGGTAAAGCCACGACTTCAACCCATTTTGACACATAATCCACACCTACCAAAATGTAAGTGTTCCCACAAGAGCTCACGAACGGACCCATTGAATCAATGCTCCACACATCAAAAATGTCAATCTCCAAGATGGTGGCAAGGGGTATCTCATATTTCTTAGAGATCCCGCCGGCCCTTTGACATTCATCACAACGCTTGACGAGATCACTAGCATCCTTATAAAGAGTAGGCCAATAGAATCCACAACGCAACATTTTTGTTGCCGTTCTAGCTCCACCATGGTGACCACAATATGGTGAAGAGTGGAAAGCCTCAAGAATTTCCACTTGTTCTTCCTCCGGTACACATCTTCAAAACACACCATCGGTACAAATCCGAAAGAGATACGACTCATCCCAATAATAGTCAAGGCAATCCCATTTGAGCTTCTTCCTTTGGTTTGAAGAGAACTCATTTGGTACAATATCACTCACAAGATAATTTTCTAAGTCGGCGAACCATGGCATCCCGGTCATTGAAATGGCTAGAAGTTGCTCTTCGGGGAAGAAATCATTTATCTCAAGGCCGTCATGTGGCCTCCCCTCCTCCTCCAAACGAGACAAGTGGTCCGCCACTTGGTTTTCACTACCCTTGTGGTCTTGAATCTCTAGATCAAACTCTTGCAATAGAAGCATCCACCGCATTAACCTTGCCTTTGAATTCTTTTTGCTCATTAAGTACCGAAGCGTCGCATAATTGGTGTGTACAATCACCTTTGTACCCATTAAGTACGAGCAGAACTTCTCCATAGCAAAGACAATAGCAAGGAGCTCTTTTTCGGTCACTGTGTAATTGACTTAGGCATCATTCATGGTCTTACTAGCATAATAGACCAGATGGAAGATTTTGTTGATACGTTGCCTTAAAACTGTTCCGACCGCCACATCACTTGTGTCACCCATGAGCTCAAAATGCAAGCTCCAATCCGGTGCGGTGATAATAGGCGTAGTAGTCAATTTGAACTTGAGAAATTCGAATGTATTCATACAATTCTCGTTGAAATGGAACTTGACATCCTTCTCCAAAAGTTTACACAAGGGGTTCACCACTTTGGAAAAATCCTTGATAAATCGACGATAGAACCCCGCATGACCCAAGAAGCTCCTCACTCCCTTCATGGATGTAGGGGTGGGAGTTTAGAGATCACCTATAATTTGTCCTTGTCGACCTCAATACCATGCTTTGAAATTTTGTGGCCGAGGACAATGCCTTCCTCGACCATAAAGTGACATTTCTCCCAATTCAAAACCAAGTTTGTTTCCTCAAATCTTGCCAAGACCTTATCCAAGTTGTTCAAGAAATCATCTAAGGAATTTTCAACCACAGAAAAATCATCCATGAAGACCTCAAGAAAATCCTACACCATGTCGATGAAGATGGCCATCAAACACCATTGAAAAGTCATTGGTGCATTGCATAATCCAAATGGCATCCACAAGAATGCAAAAGTACCATAGGTACAAGTGAAAGTAGTCTTCTCTTGGTCCTCCGGAGCAATAAGAATTTAATTGTAGCCAAAATATCCATCAAGAAAATAATAGAAAGTTCGACCGGCCAACCTATCAAGCATTTGATCAAGATATTGAAGTGGGAAACGATCTTTCCTTGTGACTTTGTTGAGCTTCTGATAGTCCATACACTCTCCACCCGGTCACCATTCTTGTAGGAATCAATTCATTCTTGTCATTGGTGACCACATTCATGCCCCCTTTCTTTGGGACACATTGCCCCGGAGAGGTCCACGAGCTATCGGAAATGGGGTAAACAACACAGGCATCCAACCACTTTATTATCTCCTTCTTCACCAGCTCTTGCATTACTTCATTTAGTCTTCTTTGATGTTCAACGGAGGGTTTGGAATACTCCTCCAAAATAATCTTGTGCATGCAGAAGGCGGCGCTTATACCCCAAATATCCGCCAATGTCCATCCGATAGCTTTCTTCCTCTTTTGTAGCACCGCCAAAGTAGAGTCTACCTGCATGTTAGTCAAGCAAGAGGAAAGAATAACCGGTAAAGTAGAACATGGGCCAAGGAGTTCATACCTGAGATGTGGAGGCAATGGCTTCAACTCCAAATGGGAGGATCATCGATTGAGGGCTTTGTTGGAGGAGTCTTACGGTTCGCAATATCGAAGGACAATTATCGGGGTTCATACATATACGACCCCATTCCTTGCAATGCGTTCACACATTCCACGTAGCCTTCCTTCTCATAATCATCATGATTAAGTAATTCGTCCTCCAAAGTATCATCAATATTCATCATAGCACTAGCATCATCAATAATCACCTCGGTCACTAAGTCCACAAACGAACAAACTTCATTACTATTCGGTTGCCTCATAGATTTTCACACGTGGAAAACCACCTTTTTATCGCCTACCCGGAAGTTGAGCTCACCGACTTCCATGTCAACAAGATCCTTCCCCGTAGCAAGGAAAGGTCTACCCAAAATAATAGTTACCTCATAGTCCACTTCACAATCAAGAATCATAAAGTCCGCCGGGAGGATGAACTTATCAACACGAACCAACACATCATCAATAATACCCAATGGTCTCTTCATAATACGATCCACCATTTATAACCTCATAGATGTGGGTCTTGGTTGCCCAATTCCCAAAGTTTTGAACACCGAGTAAGGCATCAAGTTGATACTTGCCCCTAGATCACATAGAGCTTTGGCTAAGTCGGCGTTCCCAATAGTGCAAGGGATTGTGAAAGCGCTGAGAGCATCCAATTTCGGAGCCATTAAGTGCACAATAGCAATCACTTGATGTCTCATCTTGATAGTATCACAATTCATTGATCTTTTCTTTGTCACCAAATCCTTCATGAACTTTTCATAGCTGGTCATTTGTTCCAATGCGTCAACCAATGGCACATTAATGGAAAAATCGCTTCATCATGTCAGTAAACTTCTTGAATTGATTCTCGCTATTTTGCTTGGAGAGTCTTTGAGGGTATGGAGGAGGAGGCCTTGGCATTGTTGCCTTGGCCTTTGGCACTACCAGTTTCGGTATGTCAATCATCTGTTCCCTAGATGGGTTTACTTCTTCTTGAGTCTCCTCCACATTTTCATAATATCAATTCTCACTTCTTCAATAGCTTCAACCACATTGCTTGGAATTTCATCTTCTTGAATCACTACATCATCATCCACAATTCTTCTTTGGTTTGAGGTTGTTGCCTCCCCACCGTTTCCACTCCTTGTGGTTACGGCCATGGCATGTCCTGTGTTGTTTCAACCCTTCGGATTCACCACCGTGTCACTAGGTAGTGCCCACTTAGGACGAGTGTTTAAATCTTGCGAGATTTGCCCTAATTCAACCTCCAAATTACGGATTGAAGTATTGTGAGAGGCTAGTTGAGCATCGGAGTCGGCATTTTTCTCCATCATTTGTTTGAACATGTTCTCAATTCTCCCCATCTCATTATTGGAAGAGCTAGGCCCATGATACGGGTAAGGAGGTGGGTTGCTTGGTTGTTGATACATCGGGGTCCTTTGAAAGCCCGACCCCCGATTCCCTTAGTTATTGTTCTAACCGCCTTGATTGTTCTCTCCCCAATATCCTTGATTGTTGCCACCCCAATTTCCTTGGTTTCCTTGATTATTTTTATTATTCCAATTACCTTGGTTGTTGTTACCACCACTCCAATTGTCTTGGTGTTTTTGATTGTTCCAATTTCCACGATTTCCTTAAAAATGCCATTGTTGTTGATTCGGGCCTTGAGAGCTTTTTCTTTTCCCTTGGTAGTTATTCACATATTACACTTCTTCTCCGTGCTCATTGTATGATTCGTCTTGGTCAAACCCACTATTATCTTGTACAAATTGTTCCACACAGTTTTGCACTTGTTGACGTTTTTGCGTTCTCTTGTTCACCATCATATTGACACCTTCCATTGCATTTAGTTTCTTAGGACCTTGAACCTGTTGAAGTTGAGCTTTGGCCAATTGATTTATTGTAATGGTCAACTCAACAATTGCTTGCCCATGATCATGCAATTCTTTGTGTAGGTGAATCACATTTGGATCACCTTGAGGAACATTTGCTCTACTTTGCCATGCCGGTGAAGTATTCGCCATTTCATCTAAGATTTCACAAGATTGGGAATATGGTGATGTCATGAAATTTCTACCGGAAAGTTGGTTGACCATGCATTGATTGGTAGTATTTATCCCCTCGTAGAAGGTTTGTTGAATCATAGCCTCAGTCATGTCATTATTCAGGCACTCTTTCACCATAGTACAGTACCTCTCCCAAATCTCGTGCAAAGGCTCATTGGATTCTTTTTTGAATGCTAGAATCTTGCCTCAAAGAGTAGCCACATGCCCGGGAGAAAAGAAGGGAAATAGCCTCAACCTTAGAGCATCCTCGGTGACGTTGGTCTATTTACTCCCCCAGCAAGTGTCCGAGAATCCTTTCAAGTGTTTGTACGCATTTTGATTCGGAGCCCTGGTGAAGAATCCCTGTTGCTATAGCAATGTGAGCATAACATTTGTGATTTGAAAGTTTTCCGCCCTAATTCGGGGCGGGACTATGGCACTTGCATACCCTTTAATCGGCAACACCCGGTGTGGAGCCGCTCTTTGTGGATTTGGGGTGGAACATGAATGTTGTCTTGAGGCGGTCGTCCTCGTCTATTTGCTTGAGGTTCAAAAGGAACCTCTTCAACTGGGTCATCTTTCACGTCCACATCTCCCAAAGGCATATTTCCAAGAGGATCATTGTTGAGAAACACTTTTGTTCCTACAATCTATTCACAAAAAGGTTAGTAACCCAGAAGGAAAAGAAGACAAATCATACATAAAACCAAATATATAGCTAAATCCATTTTAGCTCCCCAACAACGATGCCAAAAATTGATGTCGCACAAATTCACACCACTGATTGGGATTGTGAAGCGGTTGATGCAATTATAATTACCCAACTTTGAGTCGGGGTCGATTCCTCAAAGAGAATATATTCGATTAGGTATATACTTAGACTAGGTGTATGACGTGCCTAACGGATTGTGGGCTTTAGGGCATGATTCGTTATTCAGGGTGTAATATAGCAATCAACACGCAAATACCCACTCGATACCTCTTGTTAGTTAGAGTGATTTTGCCCATTTTGTCTTTCTCAAGTCCAAATGGGTAATTCACAAAACCGTTGATATATGCTCAAGTCGGGTCTAACTATCTCTAGATTCAACCCTTTAATTGGGGCTATTAATTTCTTGAGTTCATCCGAATTTTTTGTCAGTCAAGTTTTCTTAGACTTAGTCTCTCTTTCTCAAGTAGAGACTAAGTTAATTAGGCATGAATCAATGTTTGCAATCATTAATTCAAAAATTCAAGCAAGAACTAGGCTAACTATCATACGCCTAACCTTAAACAAGACCTAAATCAAACACCCATTAGGTACCCATATTAGAGTTGGGTCACTACCCTAGCTAGAGATGTAGCTACTCATAGGCAAAAAATGAAGAAACTAGGGAAGAAAATAAGATTAAACTCATAATAGATGATAAAGGGATGAAAATACAATGTTAAAATGATAAACAAATACAAATTTTCCCAAAGCAGTAAAGGAAAAACTGCTATCTATGTCTGGAGTGCAAAACTTGACCTAATTTTGACAAAAATGACTATTTATACATAAGTAAAATTATCGGACAAAATTGACCCTACGGAGATTCTGCGGCCGCACAATTCTGTGTGCGGTCCGCACATTGAAACTAGTATTGACAGGATGGACTTCTGCGGCCACACAATTATGGGATTCGGCCACACGTCTTCAAATTCTGCAGACCGCACATTTTTGAGTGCTGCCACACTCTTTAATTTGAGCTTGACATGAGGGACTTCTGTGGACTGCATATTTCTGAGTGCAGCCTCAATCTTGAATTCTACGGCCGGACAATAATAGTGCGGTACGCACTTTTTCATGGACTCAAAACTCCAACTCTCTGATCTTCATCTTCTGCGGCCGCATCAGTATTGTGCGGTTCGCACTTTGCAAAGGAGCTCTGACAGGTTTTCCTTCATGGTCTGCAGCCACATGCAAGATTCTGCGGTCCGCACTTTACCCTTTTTTCTTGACTTTTGTACTTGTCCAAAAATACTCCTTCTTGAGTTGATTTTCATCTCTTTGGCTCATTTTCTAATGTTCCTGCAAGAAAGCACATTTCATCAGTTTTCGGAAATACCTTTAAGCATTTTTGAGCTAAACCTAAAGTAAAAGAGTGCAAATAAGTAGTCAAAATCCCTACTTATCAGTCCCACCGGTGGTAGAAGACTTGGACCGGTGGGTTCAGAAGATCTTGGATGTTACAACACTCAAACTCATTTGTGGAAAGTACTGGCCCTTAAATATGGGTGGAAGGCCAAAATTCATGGTAATTTAAACTTACCTTGTTTCTATTTTTTATGTGAAGAACTTGGTTGAACCCTTTTGACTTGTTCATGAAATTAGGTCTACCCGCGGGATCTGTTGATGTCCCCGAGGAGGGCATCTTGGCTGATCCCGCTGATGCAGCGAAGCTATTTCAGGAGGCACTTACTCGAGATGGTATCTCCCGGCCTACTTTGGGCTCAAATGTTTCACCACGGGGTAGCCGGCCTGAGAACAAACAACCAAAAAGAAGGCATTCTTCTGTGGTCGGTGAAAGGAATAAGAGGGCGAAGATTATTGCCCCTGAGTGGTCTCCGAAAGTTTTGATCACTAGCCCTCCTCCCGGGCCAATCAAAGATACCGTGGTGGTCAACGATAATGGAGAAGACAATGATGATGGGGCTTCTTTACATAGAGGATGACATTCATCATCAACACAACAGAATACTCATTTTGTTGATTTAGTTACAACAATCGAGGATAACGTCTCGACGCTCTAGGGGGAGTTTGATTTGGTAGAGAACGCCAACTCCCGTTATCGGGTCCCAATTGTTATTCCTGGTACTGCGGGCCTGTGTACCGAGTCCATGCCATCTTTTGTTAGTGAGCATCCAACTATCAGCACTACATTTGATGCAGTCTGCTTCACACCCTTCAACTCTATCAGCTTTATCCCCATTTTCACCAACACCAGCAACTGCTACATCATTTCCATATTCATCCACTCTCCCACCAACAACTACTACATCATCTTCACTGGACACATCTAATCACGGAGGAGATGTTCCTCCTCCCCAGTCCCTACTTCATGGGAATTTGGGGCACAATTATGCTACCCCTTCTAAAGATCCAAAGAGAAGGAGGAATATTACCCTCTCGGTCTCTACTGGGTGAAACCTGCTTTCCCGGCCGGTAGAGATTGCTAACTATCAGAAGCCTTTGGCTTCAGATAAAGATTGAGAAAATATTCAAGCACTCTCAAGGGAGTGTTTGTTGAAAATGCCATGTACAATGCCGCAGCGGCGCGTTCCTTTCTTCCTTTGTTATTTCTTCCACTTTTTTATAAATGTATTCAAAGTTTTACTTCTCTTGTTTTGTAGGACACCTTTCTTACTTCAGAGGGCCTTCAGAGGTTGATTCGTGAAAAGGAGGAACTTACTTCTGAGCGGTATCAACTTTTTATAGAACGTGATCAAACCGTTCTATGCCTCTCGGAGCTTGAAACCAATGCTACTGAGGCTGTTGTTTAGGAGGCTCGCTGGGAGTAAAGCGAGCAAGAGGTGGTAACCCTTACCCATGAAATCGGCCCGCTAAGGTTTAGATTTGATGAAGCTAAGGCTAAATGGGCTGAAGTCCAGGACATCGTTCTTGTTGCAACCGAGCGCGAGGCTGCTACTACTAAAATAGTGACTGACTTAGAGGAAGCCTTGGACTCCAAAATCGAATAGTTTGCTGCTATTAGGGCAAAACATGCCCAGTTGGAAGAGTAGCACAGGAAAACTATCGAGCATAATAGGCTCTTTATTTCACATGTTCGCGACCTTGATGTTAGCCTCAGGTCTGTTAGGTCTTCTCGGGAAAGCCTTTCTACCAAGGTAACTCAACTCAAATAAGAACTTAAGCGGCCGATCGACTTCCCTCATCATTGAAAAGATTTATTCCATGTATAGCATGAGAAGAAAAACTTTGGAAGAGGCCAAAGCATATATCATTGACATTGATGGCGAAATTGCTAAGGCCCGAGAGCTCAAGTTGGCTGCTAAAATTGGACTCCATGCACAATCTGATGCTCCTGGTTCTTTTTGTTCTGGTTTCGTGTTTTTGGGAACTGAGGAGTAATCGGAAGGCGATGATGCTGAAGACCAAATTGGGGAAAATGTCGAGCCATCAGTGGATCCACCTACTTCTCCTGGGGGCGCGAATACTTCTCTTCCTCCTGGTCCCGGAGATACTGCAATTTTGCTTTTCCTTTATTTTTCCCATTATTGTACTCTTGCCGTTTTGGCACGTTTCTTGTAAATAAATACATATTTTTTCTCAAGTATTTTTTGAGTCTTACTTTCGTTTGAATATCAATGTAAGTCTTTAACTTTTGCATTTGCTTAAGAATTTTACGCACGTTTTTCTATTCGCTCTTTATTATGTGTAGTCTCGAATGCATTTTCCTCGAAGCACTTTGGTTCCCAGCATTATGCCCTTTTACATGAGTGTTTCTATAAGTATTAGTGCACCTTTACTTTTTGTGTCCTTTTGTGTACGTCTTCGGGTGCATTCTTTCCCCGAAGGCATTTTGATTCTGGGCATAAATGCTTCCGAAACCAACCCTTTACTATGAGGGTTTTCATAAGAGAGGGGCCTCTTATGTTTACAGTGCTCTTGAAGAAGACGTCTCATGTTTATTACGGCACTAACATTTGAAGTACTTGTTTAACATTCAAATGAGAAAGTTAGTTCATCGTTAAGATAAGAAACAAGATAAAAATAAAAGGATTTCATTTCATATAATTCCTTCTATTTTCAAAAGTACACAAGCATTTATTATGCTAAAATGAAACTGTCATTACTTGTGGTTGTCTTGTACAACTTGTTTCTACAGGGCTGGCTACACAGTCCTCGGTCCAGATGATGCATTTATGTTTTCGGATTTTCATTTCCCGGTTGACCTGGCAGTCAATGTTGACGTATCCTCATATCATTCCCCCTAGTGTTCGAATGCGAAGAATGCGAATTGGAACACTAGAAGTCTTGTGCCTTCAAAGATTCCACCAATGAATTTCCAGATAATCCTTAACTCAGCAACGCACCATACTTCCCCTTAGGAATCCATTCTATCGAGCGAAAGACTATCTAACAATCCTCTAGTGGTTTGTGCTCGTTAACTGTCAGGTAAACTTAACTTCCCAGTGGGAATTTGCTATCAAGCCAAAGATTATCTAACTGTCCCCGAGTGGATGCTTGCTTGTTTGCCTTGCTATCAAAGGTCCTATTGTTGTTGTCTTCGTAGTATGCTTTCTATCACTGCCTCGTTAAACACCTTGCCAAAAAAACTCAATTGGGACAAAAACTGAACGAAGGGAAAAAGAGTACATCACATACATTCTGAAATACGGTAGGGACCTTCCTAGTGATAGCTGAAACTCGGTAGGGACCTTCCCATGTTGGACCCATCTTCCCCGCATTGCGCTCCTGCGTATTTTGAGTTACCTTCCTTAGAACCAAATATCCTACTTTAAAATAATGGAGGTTTGCTCTTTGATTATAATACCGCTCTATTCTCTGCTTTTGAGCTGCCATATTTACACGCGCCAAGTCCCTGTGTCCTTCAAGCACCTCTAAGTTGATGAACATTGCTTCATAGATACCGTGGTGGTCGATGATAATAGAGAAGACAGTAATGATGGGGCTTCTCTACATAGAAGACGACGTTCATCATCAACTCAACAGAATACACATTCTGTTGAGTTAGTTACAATAACCGAGGATGACGTCTTGGTGCTCTAGGGGGAATTTGATTTGGTAGAGAACGCCAACTCCCGTTATCGGGTCCCATCTGTTGTGCCTAGTACTGTGGGGCTGAGTATCCAGTCCCTGCCATCTTTGGTTGGCGAGCATCCAACTATCAGCGCTGCATTTGATGCAGTCTACTTTACACCCTTTAACTCCATCAGCTTCATCCCTGTCTTCACCAACACCAACAACTGCTACTTCATTTCCATCTTTATCCACTCTCCCACCAGCAACTGCTACATCATCCCTATTGGCCACATCTGATCATGAAAGAGATATTCCTCCTCCCTAGTCCCCAGTTCATGGGAATTTGGGGCACAATTATGCTGCCCCTTCTGAAGATCCACAGAGAAGGAGGAGTATTACCCTCTCGGTCTCTACCGGGTGCAACCTGTTTTCCTGGCCGGTGGAGCTTGCTAACTATCAGATGTCTTTGGCTTAAGAGAAATATTGAGAAACGATTCAAGAAATCTCAAGGGAGTGTTTGTTGAACAATGCCATGCACAATGCCGCAACGGTGCGTTCCTTTCTTCCTTTGTTATTTCTTCTACTTTTTTATGAATGTATTCTATGTTTTACTTCTCTGTTTTGTAGGACAACTCTCTTGCTTCTGAGGGCCTTCAGAGGTTGATTCGTGAGAAGGAGGAACGTACTTCTGAGCGGTATCAACTTTTGGTAGAACGGGATGAATCCGTTCTACTCCTCTCAGAGCTGGAAACCAAAGCTACTAAGGGTATTGTTTAGGATACTCATTTGCAGAAAAGCGAGTAAGAGGTGATAACCCTTAGCCAAGAAATTGGCCCGCTAAGGGTTAGATTTGATGAAGATAAGTCTAAATAGGTTGAAGTCCAGGACGTCGTTCTTGCTGCAACTGAGCGCGAGGCTGCCACTACTAAAAAAGTGACTGACTTAGAGGCATCCTTGAACTCCAAAATCTAAGAGCTTGATGGTACGAGGGAAAAACATGCCCAGTTGGAAGAGAAGCACAGGAAAACTATCGAGTATAACAGGCTCTTTAGTTCAACTGTCCGCGACTTTAATGTTAGCCTCAGGTCTGTTAGGTCTTCTCGGGAAAGTCGTTTTGTCGAGGTAACTCAACTCAAAGAAGCACTTAATCACCGAGCGGCTTTCCTCATCATTGAAAAAACTTATGCCATGTATAGCATGAGGAGAAAAACCTTGGAAGAGGCCAAACAAGATATCATTGACTTTGATGCCGAAATTGCTAAAGCCCGAGAGCTTGAGTTAGCTGCTAAAAATGGACTCCCTGCACAATCTGATACTCTTGGTTCTTTTGGTTCTGCTTCCGAGTTTTCGGGAACTGAAGAGGAATCGGAAGGCGACGATGCTGAAGACCAAACTGGGAAAATGTCGAGCCATCGGTGGATCCACCTACTTCTCTCGGGGGCACGAATACTTCTCTTCCTCCTAGTCCTGGAGATACTGCAGTTTAGCTTTTCCTTTCTTTTCTAATTCTTGTACTCTTGCCGCTTTGGCATGTTCTTGTAAATAAAGACATATTTTTGTTCAAGTATATTTTTAGTCTTACTTTTGTTTGAATATCCATGCAAGTCTTTAACTTTTGCATTTTCTTAAGAATTCTGCGCACGTTTTTCTATTCACGCTTTATTATGTGTATTCTCGGATGCATTTTCCTCGAAGCACTTTGGTTCTTAGCATTATCCCCTTTTACGTGAGTGTTTCTATAAGTATTTGAGAAATTTTACTATTCACGTCTTTTTGTGTACGTCTTCGGGTGCATTTTTTCCCGAAGGCATTTTGATTCAATGGCATAAATTCTTCCGAAACCAACCCTTTATTGTGAGAGTTTTCATAAGCGAGGGTCCTCTTATGTTTACGGTGCTCTTGAAGAGGATGTCACATGTGCATCACGGTACTAACATTTGAAGTACTTGTTTAACTTTCAAATGAAAACGTTAGTTCATCGTTTAGATAAGAAACAAGATAAAAATAAAAGGATTTCATTTCATATAATTCCTTCTATTTTCATAAGTACACAAGCATTTACTATGCTAAAACGAAACTTCCATTTCTTGTGGTTGTCTTGTACAACTTGGTTCTATAAGGCTGGCTGCGCAGTCCTCGGTCCTAGTGCTGCATTTATATTTTCGGATTTTCGTTTCCCGGTTGACGTGGCAGTCAATGTTAACGTATCCTCATATCATTCCCCCTAGTGTTCGAATGCGAAGAATGTGAATTGGAACACTGGAAGTCTTGTGCCTTCAAAGATTCCACCAATACATTTCCAGATAATCCTTAACTCGGCAACACACCATACTTCCCCTAAGGAATCCATGCTATCGAGCAAAAAGACTATCTAACAATCCTCTAGTGGTTTGTGCTCGTTAACTGTCGGGTAACCTTTGCTCGGTAGCAAACTTAACTTCCCAGTGGGAATTTGCTATCAAGCTAAAGATTATCCAACTGTCCCTGAGTGGATGCTTGCTTGTTTTCCTTGCTATCAAAGGTCTTATTGTTGTTGTCTTCGTAGTATGCTTTCTATCACTGCCTCACTAAAAACCTTGCCAGAAAAACCCAATTGGGATAAAAACTGAACGAAGGGAAAAAGAGTACAACACATACTTTTTGAAATATGGTAGGGACCTTTCTAGTGATAGCTGAAATCCGATAGGGACCTAATATGGTAGGGACCTTCCTAGTGATAGCTGAAATCCGGTAGGGACCTTCCTACGTCGGACTCAGTTTCCCCCCGTTGAGCTCCTGGGTATTTTGAGTTACCTTCCTTAGAACCAAATCTCCTACTTTGAAATAATGGAGGTTTCCTCTTTCATTATAATACCGCTCCATTCTCTTCTTTTGAGCTGCCATTCTTACACGCGCCATATACCTGCGTCCTTCAAGCACCTCTAAGTTGATGAACATTGCTTCATTATTCGATTCTTCATTTGCCTAGAAATATCTCAAAGTATGTTCCCCTACTTCCACAGGGATTGCAGATTCTGCACCGTACACAAGGAAAAAGGAGTTTTCTCGTGTACTCAACTTGGCCGTTTTTTTGTAGGCCCATAGAACTCCGGGTAATTCTTCTGGCCATTTGCCTTTTGCCACTTCCAACCTTTTCTTGAGGTTTTGAATAATAACTTTGTTCGTTGATTCCATTTAACCATTTGCGCTCGGATGATAAGGTGAAGATGTGATCCTTTTTATCTTCAAAATTTCGAGGAACTTTGCAAATTTTGCACCTATAAATTGCGACCCATTTTCGCATGCTATTTCTTTTGGTATTCTGAACCTGTAAATTATATTTTCCCACAGGAAATTGACCACTTTGTGTTCTCCGATCTTTTGATAAGGACCTGCTTCTACCCATATAGAAAAATAGTCAGTTAGGATTAAAAGAAATCTTACCTTTCCGAGAGCCGGTGGCAGCGGTCCGACGATGTCCATCCCCACATTTTATGAATGGCCATAGAGACAGAACCGAATGTAAGGGTTCTTCCGGTTGATGCATTAGTGGTGCGTAACACTGGCACTTATCACATTTTTGTACGAAGGCTTTAGCGACTTGTTCCATGCGTGGCCAGTAATATCCTACTAGTACCAACTTCAGCACCAAGGAATCTGTGCCTGAGTGGTTGGTGCATATTCCTTCACGGACCTCTCTCATGACATAGTTAGCTTCAGATGCTCCTAAGCATCGGGCCAGCGGTCCTTGGAAAGCTTTTCTATATAATTGGCTACTCTTGAAGTTGTATCGTGCAGCTTTGGCACGTAATGCCCGTGATGCTTTAGGGTCTTCGGGCAACTTCCCGTGCTCGATATAGTCGATTATTTCATTTCTCCAGTCCCAGACCAAACTAGTCGATATTACCTTGTAGTAACCATCTATATCCCGAACTGAGTTTGTCAGTTGTACTACCGTCTCAGACTTTGTTCCCTTCATATCCGTTGATGATCCTAAGTATGCCAACACATCTTCTTCTGCGGTATCCTCCCTTGGGATATGAGTAATTGACCACTCCAATAATCACGCCTACAAAGCGTGGACCTTTATCACGTATTGTTGCATGCATTCGTCTTTAGTATCAAAGATCCCATAGACCTAATTTACCACCAACTGTTAGTCACATTTGATTTCGATGACCTCAGAGTCAAGTCCCCGAGCCAATTGAAGTCCTGTAATCAAAGCTTCATACTCTGTTTCATTGTTAGTTAAAGGGATCGTTCTGATGGCTTGCCTCAAAGTTTCTCCCGAAGGTGTGATTAACACTATTCCAAGTCTGTGTTGATACCCAATTTTGCCCTAATATTTTTATAAATTTCACATATACTTTAGTTTGCATTATTACCCAATTTACAGTGTTCATATAAGAATCTTCCATGATTTTCCGTAATTTAAAAGCTTTAAAATGGATTTTCTTGCATTTTAATTACTTGAATAGGTATTAATTATCCCTTTAAATTATTTTGTAATGACATAATCATCCAAATTTATTATTTTCATTCACATATATGTTTCATAATATTTTACTTTATTTTATATAAATATAGTTGTATTTGTAAGTTATTTTACATAATTTTGTAGTAATAGCCTATATGTTGCGCATGATTTAACTTTTAAACTATTATTTTAAATCATCTTACTACATAAATAATTTTTTTATTATTTGTTAATTACCTCTTATAAATAAGTTTTCGTGTATTTAATTTGTAGCCCAATTTGGAGCCAATTTTGGACTCAATCTATCAGTCCACACGCCAAGCTAGCATAATAACCCCAAAGAACAATACAAATGACCCCTATGATTAACCCGGTCACAACCCACTTCAAACGACCCGCCCCGCCGATTCTTTAATCTAAACTGTTGATTTCTCAAGATCAACAGTCCACGATAACCCCACCCTTTTTAATTACATCCACCCCAAACATTAGTCCCATTCTTCAGAGACAACCGCCTTTGAACCCTCTCTACTCCTCTTCTCTTTTTTGAAGAACCCTAGCCGCCTCTACCTTAATTCCCTTTTCTTATCCCGTTGATAATGGGATTCCACCAATATTTGCTTACCATATATATGTTTCTCCATTACTGGTCACAAGTTTATGGTATTACTTAGGTATTTGTCCAATTTTGGAAAATACCATCTCTATATTGGATTGTAATTAACCTCAATCTTAGGGATTTGGACAATATTTCGTCCATATACATGAAGAAAGGCTTGATTCTTCATACCAATTTGCCGATTTTAGAGTATTAAACCCTAACTAGGGTTTGGAGTTTGATTTCTTTCCTTTCCGGTTACTTTACTGATTGCATGTGATATTTTACTCTTTTCTTTTCATGTTTACTTGATTTCTTTCCTTGTTTACTTGCCTGATTCAACACTATATAAACCCCCTCCCCAATCTCACATGGGGACAGACTTTGAATCACTGAAAAAATTACTACTACACTCTTATTATTATTCATCTTATACTACTCTAAGGCTCAATTACTTGGCCGGTTGAAAGCCAATGCAACCATAATTCAATTATCGAACCTTTCTCAGTATGAGCACTGCCCGAGGGTTCATTCGAAACCCTTGGGAACTCTGACGCACTGAGATTCCTGGGTTCTACTGTTCATTTCGCTATTTGACATTAGGGTATTGCTGAAATTATTTTTCGTATTTACTTGTTCCCTAATCTGTAACTGGTAAGTACCTATGGTCTTTGTAATTCCGTTCTCTTTTGTTTGAGTTCCTATTCTACAAATCTATGTCTCTAAGATTTTGTGAATCAACATGCTATTGTATACTCTGAAGCTCTTCTTGAGGCTCTATGCTTTCTAGTAATCGAATTTGCCCATTTGTTGTGTTGATTCTGTTTTCTTAAGTCTGTTTGGCCTAATGTGTATGTTGGATGCCTATTATTGTTGTTTATTATAAGTTTAGCTTCTTACTTTATTTTGTACTTTTGTGATGAGACGAGTCATGTTCTAATTCTTGTTGAGTCATTCATGTATAACTTAATGTTTCACTAGAGTTAACTCATGATCATGTTACTAGCCTAAACTTGATTTCCTTACTACTTGTAAACTAATGCATGTTCCCTGCTCTGTCTTATATCTTTATAATAGTCAATATATATGTGTCAGACCTTGTTAAGTCATTCCTACCCAACCTGCTGAGTTCCTGATGTTATACTGGTTAGCTAATGTCTGTTTCCATGCTATTTAAGTTCTAATGTATGCTTGGACTTATGCAATCCTTTGCTCTTCAACACTGCTTGAGTCCTTAGGAAACTTCATAACTAATCTCTCATATATGGCCATCTAGTATTAGGTTCAATACTAGCCTATCTTGCTTCTGAGAATCGACATGTCTCTTATAGTAAGATTAATGTTTAGCATGCTAGGGTTTTTCCCAAGTTCCATTAAGCAATTGCTTGAACATGAGCTGGTTCTGTTACATTGTTCCTTGCGGTTTTCATGATGAACATTTTCATGTGTTGACTATTCTTTGTTTGCCTCTTGCTTGAATATGTTACACCTTCATCTAAGTTTCCCTTGGTTGACTCTAAATCATGCTTCGTTATTGAAACTCTTTATAATGATTTACTATCCTATGTAGTCAATTAGGTCACTCTTAAACTTTGTCGCTAGAACTGCGAGCATAAACTTGCCTTGTGTGCTTCCCAATCTAGCCTGATCATGTTTATATGTCTTGGCTAGAGCTGTTGTTAGCCACAACTCTAAGAACTACGTGTTTGAGTTGTTTAATTAATTCTATGAACATTTTGTCACATGTATGGAAGGCTTGACTAAGTAAGGTTATTCGTTAGTCTATTGTTGGTCCATACATGTTGGGTTGAGTATGGAGCTCAGGTTGCTATGGTAAGCGGTGTATGGGTTTGTTGTTGTACGAAGATTAAAAACATTGAAGGCTTGGGGACATCCCTAGGTTGTTCTGCATTGGGCCTGTGTTTTTTCTATTTGGCTAGTAGTTATATCATTTTGTAACTAGTCATATTTAGGTTTGTACTATGTCATTTGGGCCTGTAATAATTTGTAATAACGAATAATGGGGAGATTAATGAAAGGGGGGTGGGATATTCTAATATTCGCATGAAAGGGTAGAAAACATGTATATAGGGTTTACATGCTTTATGTGCTACTTTGTTTAAACTTTCTTTATTCCTGCATATCAGTAGAAATCATGGCTATAGGAATCATGCACTTCTCACTTGCACACTGTTCAAACATGTTAGTTTAAGTATTTACCATATTCAATTCTATGTTACTAGTGTGCATTTAGATAGTATGCCTATAAGATGTATAACTTATGATTTTTATCAACCTAGATACCATGCCTATAGGACTTCAAATAATCAATTGGTCGATTGCTTATATTACTTTTAGTGTACTATCCATCAAGACATCATGACTATAGGACACCAATCTTTTAATCAACTACTCCTATTATTTTCATTACACTGCCTTGCCTAGATGACATGCCTATAAGAGTAAAGTGTTATAACATCAAGTCTGATTGTCAATGGTTAGAAATCCTGCCTATAGGATACTGTCACCTTCTCGAGACATATGTCTGTAAAATGAGCACTGGTAATTCATAATTCTGGGATTGTTGCATTGCGCAAACAATTAAAAATTATGCCTATAGGATTTACAATGCTTGTAATCTGCCTAAGCATTAGTCTAAAAATTGCAGTACTGCCTGCATAATACCAAAAATCAGAATCATATAGAAATCATGCCCATAGGACTTAACGACTCAAATACGTCTTAATCTTGAAATTTCTACTGTGTAGCCTTGTTACATCCCGTACATTAATATTAGGATGAGTCGTAGTAATCCATATGAGCTTGGAGGGATTAATACCATTCATGAGATTATAGAGAATTTATGACTATGTTATTGTAAGATCCCATATTTATGGACTAGTGCCATATAAGGTACCACATGACCAAGATAGTAGGTTATATAAAGTGTGTTAAAGGTGAGTAGTATTTCAAGTAATTTGAGTTAATTCTTTATTATATGGGTAATTGGTTAAATATTGGTTAATGGGAGATTAACTAGTTAATCAAGAGTTTGGTGAATAATTGATTCAAATATTTGGATAAGGTTTTATGAACCAACGCGGCAGCAAGATTTGATCAAATGGGTGACTCTTTACTCACAAAGTAAGGTGGCACATCTAAAGAGTTTTTAGGCTTAGTCATTACAAAGAAGTGGGGCTCACAAACTAAAATTTTAGAAACATCTTCCTACATCATTAAGGGGGAGGTGTATGAGCTAAATTAACAAATGATATATGTTTCCTAAAAGCCATTTCTTTGTTCATGTTTTGTGAGACATTTAGCTTCTATATGAATAGTATCTCTAAAAGTACACTATGTTTAGTGTACAAACACAGAAAAGGAAAAGGAGCGTGAATCTGGATTGGTCCAGATGCAATTCTAAGAGAGCATGGTACAATATTTGTCAAGAATATCGTATGGATTTTTCCCTACTTCGATCCACCGTTACATGTTTTGTCGCGAGTGTCGTATCTTAGAGGGATTGTCAAGAGAACCGGCTTAGGTAAGGCTATCCCTCCTTTCTTTTGGCATGATCCAAGTAACGATACGGAAACGTAATGCTATTTCATAAGTGGTTCTACTCTTAACAGTTAAGGATGTCTATGTTATTCATTCCTGTAAAGTTATATTCAAGTATGTCTAAGTACGTTCTTAAGTCCCTATTGAGGTATATGATAAACATGTTAATATTCATAATGGTATTACATGCATTTACATTTACCACCATGCTACGGCCGGTCGAGAAGTCATGCATTTACCATCGACCTACGACCGGTTGGGAAGTTACACATTTACCACCGAGCTACGGCCGGACGAACAGTCATGCATTTACTACCGAGCTACAGCCGGTTGGGCAGTTACACATTTACCACCGAACTATAGCCGGTTGGGTAGTTACACATTTACCACCGAGCTATGACCGGTTGGGCAGTCATGCATTTACCACCGAGCTATGGCTGGTTGGGCAGTTACATATTTACCATCGAGTTACGGTTGGTCGGGCAGTCATGCATTTACCACCGCGCTACGGCCAGTCGGGCAGTTACCACAGATCAGTTGGGCAGTCATGCATTATACGAGACAGATAATAGTTTCAAAGAGAAGCATTATATATATAAGTATACTAAGTATGCATATACGGTGGCACTTCATAGATTCAGGTTGATTCTTATATGTCTTTAATTAATGTTGACTTATGAATATGTTTCAGTTCTGCCTTACATACTCGCTACATTATTCGTAATGACGTCCTTTTATTGGGGATGCTGCATTAATGCTTGCAAGTATAGGTAATCAATTTATCAAGCCCTCATAGTAGACAGTGTCACCATTCAGCGACAGATCAGTAAGAATCCACCTCATGCGGAGTGCAGCCGAGTCTATAAGTCATCATGTCAGAGTTTTGCTACAGATTTATGGGTAGGCCGGTACCCTGTCCCATTTGATTTCAAATAATCTTAGAGGCTTTGTAGACAGAGGTTCATTTTGTACAGTATATCATAGGCCTTGACGGTCCATATGTATTCATATTTTAAGAAAGATGGTTCATTGATATGGTGTTTTCCACTTACAATTGTACATTATGAGTTGTGGCCATGTGGGCCCATGATAGTTACAAAAGGAATGAGTTCTGCTAACTCGACCTATGTATGTTCTAGTTTTGGTCGAATGATCATGAGTTATAGAGTGGTTCGCTCGGGCCAACACAGCATCGGGTGCCAACCACGCCTCCCCAGGTCTGGGGCATGACAAGCCTGGAGCTTGTTTGCATGCTTTGCTATTACATATGGAGGCTAGCATGAGCCACTCTTTGCTATTATGTGCAGTCCTACTTGTTTTGAATGTGCGATTAGTTTTATCATTTTGAGCAACATAGATAAAGTCTAAAACCACCCAAATAGAGGTCCAAAGCCTCCTAGACCACATGTATGGGATAGGTAGTGCACACATAGGATACGATTTAGAATTAAATTAGAGCGCCTTTAAGTAACAACTTCAACATAGTAACTGGGTAGCAGGAGATGATAGTCTGTGCCCGGTGAATAATATGAGCAACCCCATACCTTAAGGGAGTTGCGAAGTATTATTTAAATTGCATGGGGTGATCCATTAGGCTAAAAAACTTAGGACCCCTTTCTTTATATACTTGTTATTTATACTTAGTCATTTAACATAGACCAATGTAGTTGTATCCTTGAAATCATTAAAGATTTGTACCAATTCTCATGTGTTATGATAAGAATCTTCGACTTCTATATTTTCCTTTGTTTATTTGATCACCTAGTCTAATTTCATAATTCACATAGTTTAAAGTTCGGTCGGGACCCACAGTTGGGGACCTCGAAGAGTGCCTAACACCTTCTCTTCAAAGTAACGTGAGCCCTTTCCCGATTTTTGGTGACACAGACTAGTTAAAATAGAGTTATTCTCAAATAGGTTCCCTAACGTACCTTAAATTGAGGTTGCGACTCTTCTATTTTAATACCTTCCTTTCAAAGAGTTGTCACACGTCAAAATCTACTTTCGCGAGAAAATGGGGCACGACTGTCCGGATCCTTTTACATTGGAAGCTCGGTCCCTAAATAAGTTCCAAACTTCATATGTTGATTCTGACACCGTTGATGCCTCCTTGGTAGCCAAAGGCAGTAGGCTCGGACTGAAATCGGCCACGAAGACAGCCAAGACCTATGACTTAATTGCAGTCCTTGGTTTTTATTCTATGTCGAACTCACTCATTTCAACGACACATTTGTCCAATCTACCCGAGAGTTCAGGCATATGGAGGATGTTCCGCAAAGAAAATGTATTCACCACGTCTATCAGGTATTATTAGAAGTATGGCCTCAATTTTCGAGCAGCAAGTACGAGATCTAGGGCCAGTTTTTCCAAATGTGGGTAGCGAGTTTCTTATCCCGTTACATTTTTGCTAACATAATAAATGGGAGATTGCGTACCTCACGGATTGCAGTCCGTGAGGTAGACTAGCAATGTTTTGTCTTCTTTTGGTTTTGAGAACAATGGAGGGCTTGACAAGTACCTTTCAAATCCCTCAAGGCTTGTTGGTACTCTGGTGTCCATTCAATCTTCTCGTGAGCCTTTGGACCTCCTTTACGCTCGATAGTTGATCCGAGTTTACCTCAATTCCCCTTTGTGAGACCAGAAAACCCAGAAGCTTACCAGAACTAGCCCCAAACATGCATTGCTCGGTATTAAATTTCATGTTATGCATCCTCAGGATGTCGAATGTTTCTTGTAGATGTTTAAGGTGGTCACCTCTTTTCGAAGACTTAACGAGCATATCATCTATATAAATTTCCATAGTTTTTCTTATTTGATTTTCAAGCATCTTGTTCATGAGCCGTTGATAAGTGGCTCCAACGTTCTTCAACCCGAAGGGCATCACATTATAATAATATGTATCAAAATTTGTTATAAATGAAGTATTTTCCTGATCTTCTGAGTTCATCTTGATTTGGTTATAACCGGAATAAGCATCGAGGAAATACATTAACTATAGCTAGGTCATGGCATCAATCACTTTATCGATATTTGGCAGTAGGAACGAGTCTTTCGGACACACCTTATTAGGATCTTTATAATCTACACACATACAAAATTTATTGTTTTTCTTAGGAACTACCACTACTTTAGCCAGGTAGTCTGAATATTTTACCTCTCGGATCGAACCAATATTAAGCAAGCGGGTTACCTCTTCTGTGACGAATTTATTCCTGGCTTCAGCAATAGGGCTCTTCTTTTGTCTTACCTGAGGTATGTTGGGATCCAAGCTTAACTTGTGCACTGCTACCTCCATCGGGATGCCTGTCATATCCTCATGTGACCATGAAAAACAATCGACATTAAATTTAAGAAATTCAATGAAACCAGACCTGAGCTCCAAGTGCAGTTCCATCCCCAAATTGAATGTCCTTTCTAGGATTTCTTGGAACAATGCAACTCACTCCAGTTCTCCCGTCGTGGACTTCATTGCGTCCGTCTCTTCTGGAACTTGGAAATATCTCAGCACTTGATAATGTTCTGACGACTCTATTACCAAGCTAACTTCGTATAGCTCGAGAGTAGGTGTCGGTTCCTATAATTGCTATGCCGTGTGTTCCTTTCCTTTACTATTGGAAACCGAAATCGCATTGATCTCCGTTGCTTCTGATTGATCACCCTTTATCTGCTTGATACCTTCGGGCGTTGGAATCTTCTGTAATTGGTGATATGTTGAGGGTACAACTTTCATCTCGTATAGACATGGCCTTCCCAAGATGATATTGTATCCTATGTCTCCATCTACTACTTTGAAGAGAGTTGGTTTCATTAGTCCTTAAGCATTCGTGAGCACAAAAATCTCCCCCAGGTCGTTACTCTCGCGAGGTTGAAACCAGCGAGGAGCTTTGTGGCCGGAATAATGCTTCCCATGAGTTTAGCTTGCTCTAATACCCTCTATTGTATGATATTAGCCGAACTTCCTGGATCTATTAGAACATATTTAATTTTAATATCTAACACATTTAGAGAAATTACCAGTGCATCGTTGTGCGGTAATAACAATTTGTCTGCGTCCTCCTCCGTCAAAGTGATATCATCTTCCCGGAGCCTTTTACTATTAGTAATTGATACGTTCTTCTTATTTGTTTCCGAAAAGGTGACCCCATTAATCTCATTCCCTCTGAAGATTATATTTATCGTTTGGCATGGGGTTTTTTCTCCTGCTTTCAAGGGTTCCACGTTGTCTCTATTACGACCATAGTTTTTCTGCTCGGTCACTTAAGAATTTTCTGAGGTGACCATTCTTCAATAGTGTTGCCACTTCTTCCCGAAGGTGTCGGTAGTCCCCTATTCAATGGAAATTCATCCCAAGGTATTCACACCATAAGTCAGGATCCCTCTGACTAGAATCAGATCTCATTGGCCTCGGAAACCATGCCTCTTTGATTTTTCTCATGGCTGACACCAATTCCACTACACTAACGTTAAAATTGTAATCCGATAACTTGGGGTAAGAAGGATCCCGAGACCCTGATGTTACTTTATCCTGTAGTGATCTATTTCTATGACCACGATCAGTACTTATGTCAATGGTGAACTTGTCTGCTGTCCGGGGGCTCTGTCACAGCCTTCGGCCCGCTCGTAAGGCAAAACCATCCCCTCGAAGTCCGTCTGTCCGCGTCGTAATCATCTTTTGATTTTTCTTTATTCTTCTCCTGTCCTTTGGTGGACGATGGAAAGACAACTTGATCTTATTTGATTATTATCTTTGACTCATACAGATTGTGGACATCTCCCCAAGTCATTGCTTGAAACTCAAGCAGGCTTTCTATCACGACCCAAAATCTCATCTGTCGTGATGGCGTCTATATCAATACTAGGCAACCCAACAATCTCAATAAACCACCAATATCTTCTAAATTTGAAAAACATAATATTTAAATTCAACGAAAGAAATCTCACAACTATAGATAAAAACACTCCCATAGCCCGGTGTCACTAAGTACATGAGCATCTAAATGATAACAATGTCTGACTGATAAAAAAACACTGTATAAAAAATGTAGAACTGTACAACAACTGAAAAGAAGAGAGTCAAGGTCTGCAGATGCCAAACATCTACCTCGATGGTCTCCACGAATAAAGCTCCAAAAACAAACTAGCAACCGCCGTGTCCGGAGGTACTTGGATCTGTACACGAGGTACAGGGTGTACTATGAATACAACCAACTCAGCAAGTAACAATACTAAATAAAGCGATGAAGATAGTGACAAGCTTCACAGCTGAGTCCAATTACAGTAACTTCCAACATAAGAATTAGGGCATGATTTCATGTTTAACATTTAACACTCAACGGTAATTTCATATCAAGTTCGACTAAAAAAGAAGATAATATCTTTCAGAAATTTCCAACACAGTACTATATGACAATTGTAGTGCAATAACAATGAAATCATATGCATCCTCTCAGGACCAAAGTCACTCAGCCATTTCATTCACTCAGCACGCAGCACTCAATAGGTACCTGCGCTCACTGGGGGTGTGTACAGACTCCGGAGGGGCTCATTCAGCCCAAGCACTATAATTCGCACGGACAACTCACGTGTTATAGCATCAATATCTGGATCCGCACGGACAACTCACGTGCTGTACGGATAACTATCGTTCTATAGTATAATATCACGATCGGCACGGACAACTCACGTGTTGCACGGAAAACTCACGTGCTATAGTATAATATATGGATCTACATGGACAACTCGCGTGCTGCATGGACAACTCACATGCTATAGTATAATATATGGATCCGCACAAACAACTCACGTGTTGCACGGACAACTCACGCGCTATAGTATAATATCTTACAATCAGGCCTTCGGCCTCACTCAGTCATAAATCTCTCCAGTCTCTCGGGTTCTCAATAATCATAAAAATCAGCCCAAATAATAATGATATGATGCATTAATAATGGACAATAGAGGTTGAGATAAAATAAACAAGTAAACTGTGACTGAGTACAAAATAATAATTTAGAAGATAGTTCAACATGTACACTACCTTTTTGGGTCCCTACAATACCAACACATAATCTAAGCATGATTTGTGGTTCAATTTCTCTACTACATGGAGATTGAACAGATAACATCAGATTATTCATCTACATAGTTCCATGGAATTTGACCAAGTCACAATTCCTACAGAGCACGCCCACACTCCCATCACCTAGCATGTGCGTCACCTCAAAACCGATCATATAACACATAATTCAGGGTTTCATACTCTCAAGACCAAATTTAGAACTGTTACTTCCCTCGAACTGTGTAATTCTTTATTCTGCTATGCCTTTGCCTCGCGAATCGGCCTCTGAACGACTCAAATCCAGCCATAGTTAATTCAATTCAGTCAATACTAATTATACGAATTAATTCCATATAAAAATACTAATTTTCCAACAAATTCCGAAATTTAACTCAAAAATCGCACATGCAGCCCACGTCTCGGAATTTGACGAAACTCACAAAATCCGATAACCTATTCAATTACAATTCCAACCATACCTCCAACTCTAAATTTTTCGTTCTTGAAACGTTTTGCAAAAGCCTTGATTTCTTCCATTTAAATCCAAAATAAATGATGAATATAACCATGGATTTTTGAAAAATAATCACTTTTGTATATAGGACACTTACCCAAGTCGAAGTCGTCAAGAAATCCTCAAAATTGCCCAAGAACCGTGCTCCAAAAATCCAAAACGAAATGAAGGAAATGACCATTTTTTGGTCCTTAAGTTTCAGCCCATCCGTCACTAAAAGTCCATTTTCCGTCACTAAAAGTCCACACTAGAACTTGCTTCTACCAGCAGTTATTGTTTTCACTAAAAATGCTCTAACTCCACCATACGAACTCGGAATTTGACGATTCTTGTTTCTATAAGTCACAAATAATAATACGCACCTAGTCGTCCAATGGAAACTCAATTCGGAGCTCATTTGCTCAATGCGACACTTATTTCGCTCATTAAAGAATTAACTCATGTTTCGCGCTAAAAACCATATCGCGACTTGATGAAAGTAGACCAAACTTTCTAGATAACTCCTATAATTCGTTAGCAAAATCCTGGAAGTCTCGAAATCAAATTTCTATCTCTAGAACTAAAAATATACTTTTGGCTCATTACATGTTTTTGCTCAAAATACCAAACTCTTCCAAAACTCATCTGAGCCCATGGGACCCCAAACAAGTATACTAACAAGTCCCATAATATGACACAAACTTAGTCGATGCCTCAAATTATATTTAACAATACTAAAACACGAATCGCACCCCAATTCAATCCTATTAAAAACTATCAAATTCCAAATTCTACATTCGATGTCGAAACCTATCAAATCAATTTCGATTGACCTCAAATTTTGAACACAAGTTATAAATGACATAATAAACCTATTCAGATTTCCAGAATTGGATTCCGACCCCGATAACAAAAAGTCAAACCCCCGGTCAAACTTCCCAAAAATTCAACTTACGCCATTTCAAGCCTAATTCAACTACGGACCTCCAATAAATTTTCCGAACACTCTCCTAAGCTCAAAATCAGCATACAGAGCTATTGAAATTATTAGAAGTCAAATACGAGGTCGTTTACACATAAGTCAGCATCTGATTGACTTTTTCCAACTTAAGTTTTCAACTTTTGAGACTAAGTATCTCCTTTCACTCTGAAATACTTCCGGACCCAAACTAACTAAACTGGTAAGTCATAAAACAACTGTAAAGCATAATTTGAGCAGTAAATGGGGGAACATGGTTGTAATACTCAAAACGACCGGTCGGGTCATTACATTCTCCCCCACTTAAATATATGTTCGTCCTTGAACGTGCCAAGAGTTGTTCCTAACCTTCAAATCTCTATTCCACCTTACCACGCACATATCCAGGGGTGATCCCACATCACCCTATTCTATATAGGCCTGACAACGCAACATAATCAAAAATCATAAATTTAACTTTAGCCCAAAAACCTTGGAGCCCAATTTCTAAAATCCAGAATTCTTTTCAAGACCCGAATCTCACATCTACACACTAAATAAGTCTGAACAAACTGTATCGAGCCATAAACATATTCCCAGATATAATCATATAACATACTACACAACTCGCATACTCTCAACACCATTCCCGATAAAAGTAACTACTCAAAACCAACCGAGTACTAGTATAAAACCCTGCATTCAACAAAATCTCATTCCAAAACCTTCGTACACTGCCAATGATGAAAGAAACAATCAAAACTCATAACCACTCATCAGATGAACTAGCCATGGAGCTCTTTTGCCCCGACAAGAACCATAATCACCTTCTAAGTAGACTTTCAATATTATCCTCCCGAATATACTGTAATCAAACCTGATAGTACCCATACTAGATTCAATAACCTTATATTATTAAACACAACTATTCCACAAACACTCAACATCAATATAACTCAAGCCACAACTGCACAATCCGTGTATCCAAATATGGGAGATATCTTCAGGAAGAGAACCATATTGCAAGTTCAACAAGCACCACCACAACCACAATATTACAACCAACTCCTCAAATTTCCTGAAGAGGATAACCGTAGGAGCATGCGCACAATTGTAGAGGAAGGAAATTAATAAATCAGATAAATTATCATAGAAATAGAATTCCCACACACGGCACGAACAACTCACGTGCTAATAATATAAATCGCCCGGTATGGTTATAGGCCTCCAGTCCCAGCATATCATACAGGAGCAATTAAACAAGTACACATGTATATGATAATGAAATAAGATTTTCATGCTCCTAGACTGGTATAAATATCATGCCATAGCGTAAGCATGTGCAAAGTCTGCTATCACACTTCAAATCGGCAAGTTAACGCAGAAATAGTAACTACCCCATTTATTCAGGGGAATTAGCCTCTTTGTAACCACAAATGTAGCGCAGATAATTCTCAACAAAGATACGAACACGAGAAATGTTATAACTTTACGCTTAACAATCAACTCTCCGCATATCATAGCCTAAGCATTCTTTTGTGTATGAATAGTTGCCCCGATGCCCGCACATTGGCTCAAACCTCACATATATGCACACTTATAACGTATAGATATCACAAATAATTAACGCCCCTAGTGCTTCCACTAAGTTAAAATAAAATACTCACCTCAAATAGGCCGCAACCCGAAACAATATACTTCTAAGAACTCCCAGTTTCCAAATTCATCAAACACATGAATCACCGTAACTGATCCCAACTCCAGCACTAAAATGACTAACACATCTTCCATTCATGATCTTCCCATGAGGAATACTTTCATAATTCTTCCATGCCCTATAGCAATAATTTGAATATCAGTATTTTATCAACCAGGTGAGTACCGCAATACCAATGAAAATCCGTAAGTCAAAACACATTGCGCCTTCTGAAATGTGCACCCTTCTCAGGGATTGCCGAGTAGTTATAACATTCATTTAAATATCTAAAGCTGACCATTCTGTCCAAAATTCGTGACCCTCCCTTCAAGACTGAACTGCCATCTTGTACATAAAAATCTTAATCGAGCACAACACACCACATCTATCATGTGAAAAGCACGAGAATCCCATTATCAACTCTGAGTCACCAACAAATTATAAACCCAGTCCGTTAGAAATCTTTCATTTGCTCCCATCCAGGAGAAAGTCACAATACACAACATGTTTCTCACACCGGTAGAAAATATCCAGTTCAAACCCTGGTAGAAACCACCAAGAACACTTTGAAATCTATTTGTACATAACCAAGCTATCAGAACTAAATCCCTCTAACTCTACCAAGCATGCATGTCACCAAACCCAAGAATATTGCCACGTAAACATATGTAAAGTCTCACCACATCATAATTACCCAAAATAACCGAGCATACCATTACCATGTTGGTCTAGCCTACTATCCATTTATCCTATTTTCTCTGAGTTTCTTCTGAATAACCCTCTAGTTGACACTTCTCCTTGTCAGAACACTATGATCCTTACCCAAATCACACTACAAGACATTCTAACATAAAACTACACTGCCCTAAGGCCCCATAAGCCATTGTATTCTTCTTAAGCATCTCCATAAATACCACAACCGAGACACCCACTCTTAAGGACCTTATGTGAATTTAAAATTGTTCCTCTTTCCTTTATTATACTGAAATGTAGAATCCATAGTCAAACAGAATTACCGCAAGTCCCAATACCATCCAATGTAAGTAACTGATTCTAGTGATATAGAAATTCGAAAAACAATTCAATTGCCACATATACATTTTGAATCCATGAAATTGAATTGTCAATAAAAGGCTCCCCCACTCGGCTCAAATCAATAGAACAAAATACTTAATAACTCACAATACCCATACTTTATTACTACCATAATACTGCAGTCAGTTCAACAAAAATGCTTCTCAAGCTTATGCAACACAAATCATAAAATACCTCAATCATCAACTAAGTTCGCATTTATTCTCGTGACAGTAAAGTCAACTTTCTCAACTATATTCAAATTCAAATCTCAACATACACGCCCAACTGGTAGAAAAGAAAATCTCCACTCAACATTATAAGGAACACACCTACATAGATTACTCTGCAGGAGATAACCCACCTGCTTAGCCTCAAATTGGCATCTTGCTCTACCCTTTTGAAACCACAATTACTAGGAATCATCTAATATTTCTGAGTTTGAACTCATCAACATGACATGAAAATCTACTTCGCTCCACAATTAAACAGCATGACATATCCCTCAACGCAGTCACAACTCAAGACTGTACGTCACATCAAAATAGGAATCAAGTACCCAATAGTAAACTCTTGAGTCACAAGTAAACTTTATTCGTCTCATTCAACCTATCTGAACACATCCCGCATTCACATTATACTCATCATATAGTCATTCAATTGCCCATCGAGCCACAAATTCCACTCATATGAATACTACCGAACGCTTAAGTCCAAACGCACAAGTTCTCACAACCAAAACTACCGATCTTAAGTTGCGGTCTAACCCTGGCCTCAAGTCCTCCAGACTGGCCCATCACAAAAAGAATTAATACTCATATCGAACTTCATTCATGGAATCACAATAGGCACAGCTGGTGCCTGATTTGGCCCCACCGACTCAACTATATCTGGAATTTGCTCATGAGCTGGAGCAACTGGTGGTGCTACAGGTGTTGATCCAACTGTTATACGAGCTACACCTCAACCTCCACCACGGCCCCGGCCTCTACTACGACCCCAGCCTCTCATGGCCCGAACTGGTGGCACTGGTGGATGACTGTCTGATCCGGTACGTGTCCTCATCATCTTGAGAGAATAGAATCGCATAAATGTAGTTTCCGGAACTAACAAATTCGCACGACAGAATACAAGAAAGTGAATTTTTCCTAAGGGTTCGACATTCTCTCGAAGATAAGTACAGACGTCTCCATACCGATCCGCAAGACTCTACTAAACATGCTCATGACTTGTGAGACCTATGTAACCTAGGCTCTGATACCAACTTGTCACGACCCAAAATCTCACATGTCGTGATGGCGCATATCTCAATACTAGTCAAGTCGACAATCTCAATAAACCCTCATATCTTCTAAATTTGAAAAATACAATATTTTAATTAAGAGGAATAAATCTCACAACTATAGATAAAAACACTCCCAAAACCCGGTGTCACAGAGTATATGAGCATCTAAATGATAATAACGTCTGACTGATAAAAAAACCCTATCTGAAAAATGTAGAATAGTACAACAACCGACAAGACGAGAGTCAAGGTCTGCAGACGCCAAGCAGCTCCCTCGATAGTCTCCACAGATAAAGCTCCGAAAAAACACTAGCAACCGCCGTGTTCGGAGATACCTGGATCTACATATGAGGTGCAAGGTGTAGTATAAGTACAACCAAATCATCAAGTAACAATACTAAATAAAAAGCTGAAGATAGTGACGAGCTTCACAGCTGAATCCAATTACAATAATTTCCAACATAAGATTTAGGGCATGCATTCATGTTCAACATTTAACACTCAACAGTAATTGCATATCAAGTTAGACTAAAAAAGAAGATAATATATTTCAGAAATTTCCAACACAGTAATATATGACAATTGTAGTGCAATAACAATGAAATCATATGCATCCTCTCAGGACCACAGTCACTCAACCATTTCATTCACTCAGCACTCGCACTCAGTAGGTACCTGCGCTCACTGGGGGTATGTATAGACTCCAGAGGGGCTCGTTTAGCCCAAGCACTATAATTCACATGGACAACTCACATGCTATAGTATCAATTTCTGGATCCACACAGATAAAGCACGTGCTACACGGAAAACTCACGTGCTATAGTATAATATCTGGATCTGCACGGACAACTCACGTATTGCACGGACGACTCACGTGCTATAGTATAATATCTGGATCCGCACGGAGAACTCACATGTTGCACGGACAACTCACGTGTTGCACGGACAACTCACGTGCTATTGTATAATATCTGGATCCGCACATACAACTCACATGTTTCATGGACAACTCACGTGCTATAGTATAATATATGGATCCGCACGGACAACTCACATGTTGCACGGACAACTCACATGCTATAGTATAATATATGGATCCGCACAGAAAACTCATGTGTTATAGTATAATATCTCACAATTAGGCCCTCGGCCTCACTTAGTCATAAATCTCTCTAGTCTCTCGGGCTCTCAATAATCATGAAAATCAGCCCAAACAACAACGATATGACGCAGCAATAATGGACAATAGAGACTGAGATAAAATAAACAAGTAAACCGTGACTGAGTACAAAATAACAATTTAACAGATTGTTCAATATGTACACGACCTCTGTGGGTCCCTACAAAAGCAACACATAATCTAAACATGATTTGTGGTTCAATTTCTCTACTACATGGAGATTGTATAGATAACATCATATTATTCAACTACATAGTTCCATGGAATTTGACCAAGTCACAATTACTACGGTACACTCCCACACGCCCGTCATCTGGCATGTGCATCACCTCAAAACCGATCATATAACACATAATCTGGGATTTTATACCCTCAGGACCAAATTTAGAACTGTTACTTACCTCTAATTATGTAATTCTTTATTCTGCTATGCCTTTGACTCGCAAATCGGCCTCCAAATGCCTCATATCTAGCCACAGTTAATTCAATTCAATCAATACTAATTATAGGAATTAATTCCATATAAAAATATAAATTTTCCAACAAAATCCAAAATTTAACTCAAAAATTGATTGTGAGGCCCACATCTCGGAATCCGACGAAACTCACAAAATCTGACAAACCCATTCAATTACGAGTCCAACCATACCAATTTTTCAAATTCCGATAACAACTCGACCTCCAAATCTAAAATTTTCGTTCTTGAAACGTTTTGAATAAATCTTGATTCATTCCATTCAAATCCGAAATAAATGATGAATATAACCATGGATTTATGAAATATAATCACTTTTGGATATAGGACACTTACCCAAGTCGAAGTCGTGGAAAAATCCTCAAAATCGCCTAAGAACTGTGCTCCAAAAATCAAAACGAAATGAAGGAAATGACCATTTTGTAGTCCTTAAGTTTCCGCCCATCCGTCACTAAAAGTCCATTTTCCGTCACTAAAAGTCCACACCAGAACTTGCTTGCACCAGCAGTTATTGTTTTCACTAAAAAGGCTCTAACTCCATCATACGAATTCAGAATTCGACGATTCCTGTTCCTATGAGTCATAAATAATAATACGAACTTAGTTTTTCAATCAAAACTCAATTCGGAGCTCATTTCCTCAATTCGATACCAATTTTACTCGTTAAATAATTAACTCATGTTTCGCGCTTAAAACCCAATCGCGACTTGATGAAATTATCACTCCTATAATTCATTATCAAAATCTCGAAAGTCTCAAAATAGAATTTCGATCTTTAGAACTAAAAATGGGCATTTGGATCATTACACGCTTATGCTCAAAATACCAAACTCTTCCAAAATCTCTTCCAAAACTCATCCGAGCCCATGAGACTCCAACCAAGTATACTAACAAGTCTCATAATATGACACAAATTTAGTTGATGCCTCAAATTATCTTTAACAACACTAAAACACGAATAACACCCCAATTCAAGCCTATTCAATACTAAAGAAAATTCCAAATTCTACATTTGATGCCGAAACCTATCAAATCAATTCCGATTGACCTCATATTTTGCACACAAGTTATAAATGGCATAACAGGCCTATTCAAATTTCTAGAATCAAATTCCGACCCCGATATCAAAAAGTCACCCCCCGGTCAAACTTCCAAAAAATTCAACTTACGTCATTTCAAGCCTAATTCCACCACGGACCTCCTATAAATTTTTTGGACACACTTCCAAGCCCAAAATCACCATACGGAGCTATTGCAATAATCAAAATTCAAACCCGAGGTTGTTTACACATAAGTCAACGTCTGGTTGACTTTTTCCAACTTAAGTTTTCAATTTTTGAGAATAAGCGTCTCATTTCACTTCGAGATCCTTCTCGATCAAAACCAACTAAACCGGAAAGTCATAAAATAACTATAAATCATAATTTGAGCAGTAAATGGGGGAACGGGGTTGTAATACTCAAAACGACCTGTCGGGTCATTATACTTTCCTTCAGTTTCCGGGAAGCGTCTGAACTTCTCGGATTCAATCCCTTAGAGAATGCTTCAATCGCCTATTCGTCCGGGAAAACCGGGAGCAATATTCTTTCCTTTTGGAATTAGGTGACGAATTATCGTAGTAACTCGGACTCTCTCAGCACAATCCTGGATATATCAGCCTTCTAGGCTTTTACTTTTGGCCCCGGCATGGGCCGTGATAAAAGAATCCACGAGCATCTCAAAGGAATATATGGAATGCTCGGGTAATAATGAATACCACGTCAGAGCTCCCTTCATGGGTGTTTCTCCGAATTACTTTAGCAACACAGATTCAATTTCGTGAAATGCTAAATCATTTCCTTTTATCGTCGTTGTGTATGTGGTAATATGCTCCTGAGGGTATGAAGTTTAGTCATATTTTGGTACTTCAGGAATTTTGAACTGCTTCGGAATTAACTCTGGTGTCGCACTCGGCTTGTACGACAATTGAATATACTTCTTTGAATCTGGGCCATTCAATACTGGTGGCGCGCCCGGGATCTGGTCCATGCGAGCGTTTTCTTCCCTCATAAACCGTAAAAAGTTGTTGTTCTTGAAAGGATCGTTCTCATTATTAAGACCAGATCCACTTCCCCCCAGATCCGTCGGAGCCAACCACGCCCTTGGGAGTGTTGTTGTCGACCCTCTGCGTTGTTTGATTTTCGGGGACACCAGAGGAATTTGATCTCATCTGTTTGCATTATTAGAAGCCCCCGACAGAGACTGCTTTAACTCCGTCATAACCTTGTCCTTCCGTGTGAGATGACCTAGGATGATCGCATGTCGCTCTTGAAAGACCCTCACCGCATCAACGACGTATGCCTCATCAGCATCATCGGGAGTTGCCTCCCGAACCTGTCAAGGATACTTCTTGTCATGAACCGGTGTGATGCCATTCCCCTCATTATGGGTGTCACTCATTGAGTCCACGAAGTGAGGTTGATCTCCTCGAATCTCAGGGTTGTGTGTATTGTTAACGGTGCTATCTGCCATTTCTTATAATTTTTTCTAAGATAAAATAATCAAAGCACGTTAGTAAAAAAGGCAAGGATCAATTTAATTACACGGCTATCTAGGCCCCACGGTGGGCGCCAAACTATTTACCCGTAAACTATACAGTTGAATTTATACGTGGTTTCTTGACAAGTGAACTAATTTGATCTTGAAATAATAAAATAATGAAAGAATTATACAATACTTAGCCGCAAAATGTAGATGAAACAGCGGAAACGATAATTTCGGGAATAAGGTTTCCGGGAAGGGCAATGATGACATCGAAAAGCGAGAAAGTAAAATTGTATTAAACTTTGTACAGAATGTAGTATAAGTTAGCCAGAAAATTCATATCCTTTACAATGATAACTGGGCCCATTATTTATAGTTGTGTCTAGGGAAGGGGGGTCTTAGGATCGTGCCCTCCTTTAATGTCAATTATGAGGATCATTGAAGAAGATGTAACGGTGAACATAAGTGTCAAATTTTATGTAACGAGCCGTCATCCTTAATACTGCAGAATATTCTTTATTAAATGCTACTGGGTTCAGAGCTTTTAATACACATTTATGAACATTATCTCTTCCGTTGATAAGCAGAATAGTTGCGTTCGGTCTTCGACTATTCCCATCCTGGGTTCCACGTGTCTTTCATTTAGACGACCATGTGTCATATCATATTTTACCCTATACAGGTTTGTGATAATGATTATGCATGCTATTGTTGAATGTACTGTTGTCCAAACACATTTTCATCTTCAAACCAATCTTCATCCAAATCATATTTTTCCAAACAAATTTGAGAATCTATGACTAAACGCCGGCTAAAACATAAATCTGCTCCAAAGATATTGCAGAGCTTTAGGGGTCTACTATAGGCCAATATAGAGAACCCTCTATTAAATTGTTCCCCTGCTTCATAAGGCAAAGGTTGGTAGGTAAAACTTAAAAGTGGGTCAATATATGTATTTAGAATATTTTTCAAAAGGCGCTAGAAATAGGCAGCTAAAAGTGACTGATATTGTAACATGGATCTATAAATAATATTCCCAATTGTGGTATACCATTTAATATTGTTGACTAAAATGGGGTCTTGAAAGAAGATATTGGTTGACTTGATCACATGATATGGTTATACTTTCAAGGATTCATTAATTTATTCCCAGAGAATATCATCTGCTAACAAAACTAGAACAAAAATCATCTGTAAAATTGATTGGTCTCAATCCAAACCAAGTTGCCTATAAAAAAAGGTTATCTTCGGTTCAGTTCTTCTTCTTCTTCTTCTTTACAATTTCAAGCCTCTTGTTTCTTTGGACGGTCAACTGAAGCGAACACGACCTGTCTCGAGAGTGCAGTAGAAACGGAGTAGGTGACAACTTAATTCACTTGCTCCCTTTGCTATGGCACTCTATAGAATGGTCGTATTAATAGTTATTATACGTACTAAAAACATCAAAGGCTAGAGTTTCAATGTAAAGTTGTGGTCATGAAAATGGAAGGAGGAAAATGTCCATTTGTTTTGTGCTCTGCCTCAATTATGATCATGTCCAATTTTACAAAGTTTGAGTATCTTTTATTCCCCCTGTAAATAGCTCCTCAGTAAATTTATTGTTTTTGGTTATTAACTCCTCAAGAAGTTAATATTATCACACTTCCATATTTAAGTTCTTACATCTGATATTTATATGTCCGTAAAAGTTATCAAATAGAGCGACCTTAAGAAATAGGCCAACTTAAGATAATTAAATGAAGCTACTCAAATACTAAATTGTATAAAAGTTAATGAAAATTTTCGGGATATAACTGCTCCTCCGGCCTCTTCCAAATCGGGGGGAAGGCGCCTTCTACCTCTTGCTCACACGCCGTCAACGTTTCATCCTTTTTGCATGCTTGTTCGTATTCTTTTATTTTTTGTACCGTAAGACCCTCCGCCCAATAGAGTTGAAGATACTTCTCTACACATTCTTGCTGACAAACTTGTTTTTCTTTAGGTGTTAATGTACAATTTACCAATGCTTTAGGATATACTAATATTAATAGAAATGTGCAAATTTGCAATAACACCATATTTTGCTTGCCTGACATTTTCGGTTTTCAATTGATTTCAAGAATACTTTCAAGAAGATGATCAAGTAAAGATATCTTACAGTTTCGGAAGTCAAATAATTATGGGTTCATTCACAAATGCAGCACGTTGGTTTGGTCGAGTTTAATTGAGACAAATGGGAAGTTCAATAAATAGTTCTTTGGTATCGTAACGTACTAGTGTATTTACTCTTTGGGGGGTTTTGGAAAAGTTAGTTTTTCACCATAATAATGATCAATTAGGAAAAGGGAATGAACACGTCTCACACTTACATTTAATAACTTGACTAGTTTTCCTTATTGCTATGGCTAGGTGAAACAACTGCCCGTAGGTTTCAAGATAACAAACAAAAATATAATGCAGTCATAGAATGTAATCCAATTGCATATTCGAGGACAAAAAGGGTGAAAATGTAGAAAGCGACTATCTATATTCCTTCTTTTTATATTATGGGGATTAGATAGATAATATTTTGTAGGAAGGTCTAACTCAGAGGAGGAAGTATTTTTTAAGTCGTGTGTGCTCAATAATCTTTAACTGGACTATCTACTTTTAATCTTGAGTGCTCAATCAAATATTTTTGTATATAATTACTACTTCCTAACATAAAACTAACCACACCCGGTTCAAACAAAACCCTTAGAAAAGAACCGCGGCACAATGAAAAACCAAGGAGGAATTAATACACTACCTAACAAAAGAGGATTTTTTTATCTTTTTCTTTCAACTTTAATCCCTCAAGAAACCCGCTAAAATTTTTGTGTTTCTATTTCAATTTCTTTCTATCTCTAACTACTAAAACAACAAAAACTAAAACTATTATAAATACATACATATAACATATCCCCCACCCCATACTTTAAGTTGTGACATATCCCCATGACACACAATTAAAAAGCATAAGGTAAAGGAAACTTCCTTGAACATCTAGTCGGGGTCTGAGTCAAAGTCGGGAACCATTCCTCGCCTTCGAACTAATGTGCACATCCATGTCGACAGCTTCTTCTCAGCCTTTTTGGGGTACACCCCAAACTTGTCTTTCTCACTCACCGCAGCCACCTCTTTTGAGCCCTTCACTTTGTCATTGTCTCCTCACCCACTCTAAGCATGAGTTTCTCTCGTGTATATCTAGTATAGCTCTACCCGTTGCTAAGAATGGTCTTCCTAGGATGAGGGGGACCTCCTTGTTCTCTTCCATATTCACCACTATAAAATCTATAGGAAAAACGAATTTATCCACCCGAACTAATACATCTTCCATTATCCGCTCGGGTATTAAGGTCCTTTGGTCTGCCAGCTGTAAAGATATTGGAACCAACCTTATCTCTCCAATTTCCTTCTCCAGTTTCCTGTAAATAGATAGAGGTATTAGGTTAATTGATGCACCAGAATGACATAAAGACTAATCAAAATTTATAGTCCCTAATGAGCAAGGTATAATAAAACTCTCTGGATCTCCACACTTTTGTGGGAATTTATTTTACAATATAGAACTGCAATGCTCTATAAGCTTGACCACCGAGGTCTCCTCTATTTTCTTCTTCTTTGTCAGGATCTCCTTCATAAATTTGGCATAAGAAAGAATTTGTGAGAGCACTTATATAAATGGTAAGTTTACATGGACTTGTTTTAGCACATCCAGAAATCTCCCAATCTGCTTGTCCGTCTTTTGTCTATATAGCTTTTGAGGGAAAGGTAAATCAGGCATATGCTCGCTCTTCTCAGCTTCCTCCCTTCTCGATTTTTCTTCCTTCTTCTTCTTCTCAATTTTCATTGGGCCTTTCTTCTTCTTATCATCATCACTTTTCAGCTGCTCCCCACTTTATTTTGCAATTATCACATCTTTTTGGATTAGGGGGAGATCCTTCAACACTCGCCTACTTCTCAAGGTCACAACATCCATTGTTTCTTTGGAATATCTCTCAGTATCAGCGAGGATAGTTCCTGGAATCTTCTCAGACAATAGAGTGGCTAGCTGCCCAACCTGTCTTTCCAAGTCTCGAAAACTAATACATATTTCTTTGATAGATGCTCCATGTTCCCGTATAGCTGCGCTGTGAGTTTCAAGCCTCTCATCAGTTTTCAGAATGAAGGCCTTCATGAGATCTTCTATGCCACACTGAATGGGCTGTTGAGACTGAAATTGCTGCCTCTGCTGATTTTGGAATGCTAGAGCTCATTGTCCCTAGGGTATAGAGTTATTTGCTTGCCATGCATTCGCGCTACTCCCAGGTGAACTCCGTGAAAACCCGGGGTGCCTCTGACCCATTGCATTAAAATTGCAGTTTCCCACAATATTCACTTTCGCAGTTGAGGCTTGACACTCATGAGTAGGGTGTCCTCTTCCACATATATCACAAGCTGCGTTAGGCTCGCTTTGTATCGAGGATAAGGTCAGCTTCCTTACCTATTTGGCCATAGCATCAAGCTGTACCTGCACAGATGTGTTAGCATCAACATGGTGAACACCAGTTGACCTTCTTCTTGCAGCACTTTTAAAGGGCCACTGATTAGCATCTTCAGATAACTCATCAGGAATTATAACTATCTCCTATAGAGTCTTCTTCATCAATGGGCCTCCAGCTGCATTGCTCAATGTTCTATATGAGGCTGGTGTGAATCTATCCCAAAAGTCCTGGAGTTGCATCCAGAGTTCAATTCCGCTATGTTGACACTTTCTAACAATCTCCTTAAATCTCTCCCATGCTTCAAAAATAGTTTTATTCTCTTTCTGGCAGAAGTTATAGATTTCTCTTCTAAACTTGCCTGTCTTAGCTGATGAGAAATCTTTATCAAGGAATTTTCTTGTCATCTCCTCCCATGTTCTAATTAATCTAGTGTGTAAGCTTTCAAGGCCACTACTTTGCATCATCTTTAAGAGAAAAGGGGAATGCCCTTAGATACACTGCATCTTGTGACAGACCATTGTACTGAAAGGTGTTCATAATCTCTCGAAGTCCATTAGATGTGTTTTCGGATCTTCGTTTGGCTTTCCTCTGAAGACACAACAATTCTGAAAGGTTTGAAGCAACCCTTGCTTTAACTCGAAATGTTTTTCTGCAATTGGAGGTGGTCTAACATTTGATAAACCTTGATTGTAGACCGGTCTAGCATAATCTCCAAGTGGTCTCCCATGCAAGGGTTGATGTTGATTAGGTCTGAGACCCTCTGTTTTTCATAGATGTTCTGCTCATCTATAATAGCTGCTTCCTCAGCATCCTGTGCGGCTTGTTCTCTTCGTTGGGCTACTGCTCTCACCGCCAAATCTACATTATCTTCACTGTTACCAGCCATAAGTTCTTTGGTTGAGGATTGCCCAACCTTTTATGTTGTCTCGGTGAGATTTCTTTCCTTCTTCAGTTGTCGCAATGGTTTTTCAATTTCTGACTCGTATGGTAGCACTTCGTTCGCAGAAATTCTAGTCATGCACCACTCTGAACCTGTAACTCGCGCACATTCAAAGAACACCAACCGTTAAAAAGGAAAATAAAATAAAATTAAAACAACAATTCCTGAATTAACACTATAAACTATTTCAACATCATTAATTGTCAATCCTCGGCAACTGCGCCAAACTTTAACGAGCGCAAAACACCACTTAAGTTATGCTCACTAGTCAAAGATAGTATAATATAATATCGTATCCATAGGGATTGGATTTAAACAATATTTTGTAGTTTTTACCTTGATTGCTATCCAGGAGAATCAATAGTTGAGATTTATATGATTAATAACTAACATTTACTAAGAATCTGTAACGACCTGAAAATCCTAACCTGTCGTGATGGAGCCTAACGTGATACTAGGCAAGCCAACTTCTCATAAAATATTTCCACCACTTTTAACAAGAATGAATTAAAACATATTTAATAGCAACAATTCTCATAAACGGGATTAAAACCCCCAAAACATAATGCGGAATTCCCAACTATCGGGGTGTCATAGAGTACATGAGCATCTATACGTCACAAATCAGGAAAACACGGTCTATAATAGTCTGAGAAATAATACAGTAAACAAGAAAATAGGAAAGGAGAGACAAGGTCTGCGAAACACCGGCAGCTGCCTCGGAATCTTCAAAAACTCAAATGTATGAAGGAATCAACACCCACTGTGTCCGAGAACACCTGGATCAGCAAATGAAGTGCAGGGTGTAGTATGAGTACAACCAACTCAGTAAGTAACAATACTAAATAAAGAACTGAAAGTAATGACGAGCTTCAGAGCTAAGTCCAATTACAGTAATTTCCAATATAAAAAGGTAGGCATGTTTTCAAGTTCAACATTTAAGACCCAAACAGTAATTTCATATCAAGTTGAACTGAAACAAAAGATAATATCTCTTAGAAATGTTTCCAAAAACAGTGATATATGACAGCTGAAGTGCAACAATAATGAAACCAATACATCCTCTCAGATCAATAGTCACTCACTCCTCCCATTCACTCCAACCTCACAATCACTCTTTCCTCACAGTCACTCATTCCTCTCAATCACTCATCACTCGGCACTCGGTACTCGCACTCAGTAGGTACTTGCGCTTACTAGGGTGCGTGTAGACTCCGGAGGGGCTCCATCATCCCAAGCTCTATAATATGCACGGACAACTCACATGCTTTACGGACAACTCACGTGCAATAGTATAATATCTGGACCCGCAATAACAACTCGCGTGCTGCACGGACAACTCACATATTATAGTATAATATCTAGATCTGCACGGACAACTCACGTGTTGCACGGGCAACTCACGTGCTATAGTATAATATATGGATCTGCACGGACAACTCACGTGATGGACGGACAACTCGCTTGCTATAGTAAAATACCTCACAATCAGGCCCTCGGTCTCACTCAGGCATCCATTTCTCTCGTCTCTCGGGCTCTCAGAAAGCTTGATAAACAGCCCAAACAACAATGATATGATGCATCAATAATTAACAATAGAGACTGAGATGTAATGTGTAACTAAAACTATGACTGAGTACAAAACAGCAATTTAGCAGATAATTCAACAAGTACACGACCTATGTGGGTCCCTATAGTGCCAACACATGGTTTACACATGATTTATAGTTCAATTTCTCTAATGCATGAAAAATGTACGGATATCCATAGATTATTCAACCACACAGTTCCATGGAATTTATCAAGTCACAATTCCTACGGTGCACGCCCACACGCTCGCCACCTAGCATTTGTGTCACCTCAAAACCAATCACATATCATAGAATCCGGGATTTCATACCCTCAGGACCAAATTTAGAACTGTTACTTACCTCAATCCGAGCAATTCTTTATTCTAATAAGCCTTTTCCTCGCGATTCGGCCTCTGAACGCCTCGAATCTTAGTTATAATAATTAGATACAATCAATTCCATATGAAAATACTAATTTTCACAATAAAATCTGAAATTAACTCAAAACTAAATAGTGGGGCCCGTATCTCGGAACCCGATAAAAGTTATAAAATATGAACGGCCATTCAACCACGAGTCCAACCATACAAAAATTACTAAATTCCGACTCTGATTCGGCTTTCAAACCCTCAAGTCAATTTTTTCGAAAATTTCTATTATAATCCACCAAATCACGAAATAGGTGCTGGAAATAGTGTTAGATTCATGAATAACAGACCAAATCAAGTTACGATCAAGTGCCCTCACACAACATAGAGAGTAGTTCCACACATAATAAAAGTTAAGAACAATTAGGTGCTCAATATAGAAAGAATTCACTCACTCTCAGAAACAACATTCATATGCTACAAACGATGCACCATAAGCTTGCCCATAGAGTACTACTCTACTAATCGAGTTCATTCAGTCTAGGATCAAATAAGACTTTAATTGGTTGTAACGTAAGTTGCGGGACAGATTGGATATATTTAGATATAAGAGTGACTACACCTCCCTAAGAACTTTTAATACATAAAATTAATAGTTCAAAACCCCACACTTATGTCAAACCATAACTCCACCTTCAAATCAATACATATAAACTTCCAACTTTCTTAAGCACAATTACATCAAGAGTTACCACTTTCAAGGAATAGTGTTCACAATCATACAATTATCTTTTTTCCTTCCTTTTCAATTCAAGTGGCTCTTACTTTTTCAAAACAGTACACCTTTCTCCTTATTTAATTAGTTACACTCAAAAGCCAAACCAACCACCCCACACTTCAACTTTTACAAAGTTCATAAGAAATTCAAGTGCCCATGAGAGGTATAACATTCAAATAGATGGTCAATTCAAATGTGTAAGGCTTGTAATGTGGTTGCCAAAGGAATAAGATTATAGTCTCCATAAGGTACGATACATAACAATTAGTTGGGTAAAACATATATATCTAGTTCAACAAAGAAACGTCTATATCACTTCCAAGATTAAATAAAACTACTATTTTGCTTTGCAAACACACGGGGCAAGTTCTAGACATCAAATGAAATGCACAGAATAACACAAAACCTCACACACACATGGCACATAACTCACTCAAGATCGGACTATGAAGACACTCTGGTAAAAAGCAGTTTAGCAAAGTTAAGATCATACGATTTAAGGTACTTATACAAGAGTAAACAACGGAGCCTAGGCGTCACAACTAAAGCACTCACTATTATCAAGGAATAATAGAGCCAAGAGACATTGCTTGAAATCAAATCATAGCACAAGGTTCCACACCTAACAAAAATAAAAACTAACTACACCCGGTTCAAACAAAACACTTGAAAAACAACTGTGGCACAAAGAAAGACCAAGGGGGAATTAATACACTACATAACAAAAGAAAATTTTTTTTCTATTTTCTTTCGACTTTAATCCCTCAAGAAACCTGTCGATGATATCCATCATCGGGAAAAATCAAAACTTTTAAAATTTTTAGTATTTTCCAATTTTTTCTATCTCTAACTACTCCAACTAACAAGAAGAACTAAAACTAATATACATACAACATACAAATTTCCCCCACCCCACACTTTAAGTTATGGAATGTCCCCATGACACACAATTAGAAAGCATAAGGTAAAGGAAACTTCCCTGAACATCTAGGCGGGGTCTGAGTCGAAGTCAGGCGCCATTCCACGTGCCCGAGCTAATGCACATATCGATAGAAATAACTTCTTTTCAGCCTTCTTGGGGTATACCCCACACTTATCTTTCTCAATCAGTGCAACGTTTTCTTTCGATTTCATCACCATTTACTCAACACTTGCATCAGGTTTCTCCTTTTTCACCCAGTTGCTACATTTATCTCAAAAGTCACTGTCACCTCACCACTCTAAGCATGAGTTTCCTATCGTGTTTATCTAGTATAACTCTACTGGTTGATAAAAATGGTCTTCCTAGAATGAGGGGACCTCCTAGTTTTCCTCTATATTGAACACTATGAAATCTACAGGAAATACGAACTTATCTACCCGAACCAAAATATCTTCCACTATCCCCTCGGGTATCAAAGTCGTCTGGTCAGCTAACTGCAAAGATATTGGTGCTGACCTTATCTCTCCAATATCCTTCTCCAGTTCCCTGTAATAGACAATGGCATTAGATTAATTGAAGCACCAAAATCACATAAATACTTATCACAATTAATAGTGCCTAAAGAGCAAGGTATAATAAAACTCCCTGGATCTCCTCACTTTTGTGGGAGTTTATTTTGCAAATTCCACTGCAATGCTCTGTGAGCTTGACCACTAAGGTCTCTTCTATCTTCATCTTCTTTGTAAGGATCTCCTTCAAGAACTTGGCATAAGCTGGCATTTGTAAGAGCACTTCTGCGAATGACATGTTTACATGAACCTGTTTCAGTATATCTAGAAATCTTTCCAACTGCTTGTCCAACTTTTCTATATGGAGCTTATGGGGAAAGGTATAGCATGCATATGCTCACTCGCATCATGTTCCTCCCTTCTCGACGTTTCCTCCTTGTTCTTTTTTTGTACTCTCTTTTTGCTTTTCTTCTTCTTATCACTTCACTTTTTAGCTGCTCCCCACTTTCCTTTTCAGGTACACTCTTTGTTTGGATTGGAGTGGGATCTTTCAACACTTTCCCACTTCTCAAGGTCACATCATTCACTATTTTTTGGGGTTTCTTTCAGTATCAGCGGGCAGAGTACCTAGGATTCTCTCAGACAATATAGTTGTAATTTATCTCACTTGCTTCTCCAAGTTTTACAAACCTGTGCCAAGTTCTTTGATAGTTGCACCATGAGCATCTAATCTCTCATCTGTCTTTAAAATGAAAGACTTTATTAGATCTTCTTTCTCATGCTGATTGGATTGTTGAGGATAAAACTACAGCCTCGGCTGATTCACAAAACTCGGAGCTCTTTGTCCCTGAAATCTGGGATTATTTTATTGCCATGCATTTGCAGTAACCCCAGGTGAACTCGATGAAAGATCAGGGTGCTTCTGACCATTACATTGAAGTTATAATTCCCAACAACTTTATTTTCCTCAGTTGAAGCATGACACTAGTAAGTAGGGTGTCCTCTTCCACATATATCGCGAGTTCTATGAGGCTCATTGTGTATTGAGGCTAAGGTCAGCTTCCTTATTTCTTTGGCCATCGCATCAAGCTATACCTGCACAGATGTGTTAACATCAACTTGGTGAACACCAATCTGTCTATTTCTTTCAGCAATCTCGGAGGGCCACTAATTTGCATCTTCAGATAACTCATCTAAAATTGTGACTATCTCCTATAGAGTCTTCTACATCAACGGGCTTCCAGCTCTATTGCTCAATGTTCTATGTGAAGCCGGTGTCGATCCATCCAAAAAGTTCTGGAGTTGCATCAAGAGTTCAATTCCACTATGTTGACACTTTAGCACTATCTCGTTACACCTCTCCCATACTTCAAACACAGTTTCAGTATCGTTTTGGCAGAAGTTATGGATTTCTCTTCTAAACTTGCCCGTCTTAGCCGATGAAAAATATTTATCATGAAATTTTATGGTAATATCATCCCATGTTCTAATCTATCCCGTAGTCAAGCTTCAAAGTCAATGCTTTGCATCATCTTTGAGTGTGAAGGGGAATGTACTTAAGTAAACTGCATCTTGTGACACGCCATTATATTGAAAGGTGTTCATAATTTTCTCGAAGTCCATCAGATGGTTGTTTGGATCTTCGTCCATCTTTCTTTGAAGACACAACAATTCTGAAGGCTTTGAACCAACCCTTGCTTTAACTCGAAATTAGTAGCTGCAACTGGAGGTGGTCACACACTTGATAAGCCTTGGTTGTATACCGGTCTAGCATAATCACCAAGTGATTTTCCAGCACCGGGAGCTATGTTTCCAAACTAGTCTGGAACCAAAGTGGATTCTGAGCAATTCTCTAAGCTCTCTCTTCTTCGTACACAATTTGTACATCTCTAAGAGCTGCTTCCTCAGCATCCCTTGCAGTTTCCTCTTGTTGTTGGGCTTCCTCTCTTGCAGCCAAATCCACATTATCATCATCTCCCACCATATTTTCTTTGGTTGAGGATTGCCCAACCTTCTCTAAATTCTATGGGAGATTTCTTTCCTTCCTTAGATGTCATAGTCGTTTCTCTATCTCTGGTTCGTATGGTATTACTTCTTTCCCAAAATATCGAGTCATGCACCAATCTAACCTGCAGCATGCGCACAGTCAAAGACCACCAAACGTAAAAAGAGAAAAATAAAATAAAAAGAAAAAAATCCTGAATTAGCACTATAAACTATTCAAACACTATTGATTGCCAATCCCCGGCAACGACGCAAAACTTTGACGAGCGCAAAACACAAACTTAAATACACTCGCTAGCCGAATATATTATAATATTATATCGTATCCACAGGGATTGGATTTAAATAGTGTTATTGTAGTTTCCAGATTGATTGCTATCAAAAATGATCACCAGTTGAGATTAATGTGATTAAAACTAAAATTAACTAAGAGTCTAAACTATTGACTAATGAAAATAGATACAAAGGAATGAGCAAGGAAAGTTATCAATGGGAGAAGATAAGGTTTTAATGGGATAGGTACAAGATAGTTGTTTGGGATCTAAATCTAGATAATTCACTTCTAATGTTCAAGTGAGACTCTCGAATTCACTTAATTATTAGTTTGGACATTTAGCAGAAACTCCTCTCTCGATTAAGTCTAAACCTCACAAGATGAACCAATTTAAGCTCTGTGAAAATATGCAAGAATTCGTAGTGGATTGGTCTTTAGGAGAACTTATATCGATTATCCTCCTAACTAGGTTTAATCAGCAATTCAAATAGCCTCTTCCGGTTACTAAGAAGAATTAACGAACTCATCCAACAATATAGTGCAAATGTATTACAAGTTATGCATCTCTCAATTACATGAACAAGTGAGTATAGATCCAACAATTTAATTATCCAAAATGATTCAATACATAAAAATAGAGTTATAATCCACAAACAAATATCAATACACCAAATCTATCAAACCCTAAACGGAACTACTCAAGAGATATGGAGAAATACATCACAATTATAATAAAAGTATAGGAAAACATAAAACGATCCAAACTTGTGTCTTGAGTGAGGATTGAATGATGAATACCTTGTGCTTTTGCTTCTCCAACTCCTCCTTAGCCTCCTTAGGTCTTAGATGTGTCAAAAGTCCATAAAATAACGTTTTATATGTATATATACCAAGTAAGATCGGGCTTAGACGAAAACACCTTTACCTACGCGAAATAGGACAATTACTCTGTAAAATTTATACAGGCGCGCCGCATGGGGCGACGCGGCACGCGGGGCAACAATGGAGTTTATTAGTGAACTTGCAAACTTGAAATAGTCTCAATAAGGATTAAATAACTCTCCTAACTCATCACACCGAGAATATTTAAAATAGACTAAGCACTCTAACGTATCATCCTTGCCTCAAGATGTTACTCAAAAGTACCATACATTATGCCTTTTCCATGTACATATACCAAATGGGGTCGGTCCTAGACGAAAATACCTTTTCCTACGCGAAATAGGACAATTACTATGTAAAGTTTGTAGACGTGCACCGCATGGGGTGACGCACCACGTGGAGCAGCAGTGGAGTTTATCAGGGTGCTTGAAAAATTGAAAAGCAGCAGGATTTGTACAGGTGCGGCATCCCACACACTGCATCAATGTTATTTTCTCAGAGTGAGGCTTTTTCCCTGCTTTTTCATATCCAGTTGTGGTTCTTGACCCCCGAACTCGATCCTGGCTTAATCCTTTGGGCTTTTACTCATACTTCAAAGCCCAAATATCTTGTATTAACTCCTTAACATTTACATCACTCTGAATAATTCCTACAAGGCATAAAACACATAATTAGTGCAAAACACTAGCGATTAAAGCTCAAACACAATTAAATTATAGTAAATTAGAGTGCAATATGCGACTAAAATATATTATTATAGACTACCATCAACTGCCCCGAACGGGCACTGTATGAACCATGGTCAGATGATGCACAACGATAAACTGGAAGAGTCATTTGAGCGGGCCTATAAGGAAGACCCTTGTTGTGGTAGGACTGACCCCCATAAGGAGCACTACCGAAACTACCCGAACCTTGAGGCCTCGTGTCCTCCCTTTTCTCACACTCCTGACTATGGATCATCTCTATTTTCCGAGAAATATCAACCACCTCATCGAAAGTAGCACCAGATACCCTATCCCGAGTCATAAGCAACCGCTGCTGATATGTGAGGCCATCAATGAACCTCCTAATCATCTACCTATCAGTGGGAACCAACCAAACTGCGTGATGAGCAAACTCTAAAAACCTCATCTCGTACTGGGTCAAAGAGATGCCATCTTGACGTAGCTGCTCAAGCTGTGTGCGCAACTCCTCCCTGCGAGAGTGCGACATGAACTTCTCTAAGAAGAGAACGAAGAACTGTTTCCATGTAAGAGGTGCTACACCAACCGGCTTGTGCCTCTCATAAACCTTCCACCATCTAAATGCAGCCCTAGTAAACTGAAAAGTAGTGAACGAGACACCACTGGTCTCCCGAATACCCGTTGTGCAAAGAATCTACTAGCACTTATCCAAGAAGCCATGGGCATCCTCTGACTCAACCCCGCTAAACAATGGAGGCTAAAGCCTCCCAAATCTCTCTAGTCTCCTCTACTCGTTATCAGTCATAACAGAACCCACCTGAGCCTGAGCAGCTGCAACCGACTAGGCTGGTAGTACCCCCGGTGTCTGAAGTCCCTGTATCACCTGCTGTGGAGTATGGGCGGCAGGAGTTTGAGTACCTTCCCCGGCCTAGGAATTGGCTGTTGTGGTCGGAACTGAGACCGCCTGAGCAAGGCTAGTGCATACAGTCAAAAGCTGAGCCAAAGCCTCTTGAAGGCCTGGAATCACAATGGGCATAGCCGATGCCTGAGCTCAACTGTTTCTGGTACCTGCTACGGAGCTACAATAACTGGTGGATCTTCAGGCGCTGCTCTAGCTGTTGTACAAGCTACACCTCTTCCCCTATCACGGCCCCGACCTCTTCTCGCCCTAGCCGGTGGTACAAGTGGTTGTCTCTCTTATCCGGTAGCACGTATCTACACCATCTATGAAAGAATAGAATAACAGAAGTTAAGTTATCGGAATCAACAACTCCACACGATAAGAATACAAAAATGTGAAGTTTCCTAATGGTTCAACATCCTCTCGAAGATATGTATAGACGTCTCCGTAGCGATCCACAAGACTCTACTAAACATGCTCATGACTCATGAGACTTATGTAACCTAGGTAACCTAGGTTCTGATACCAACTTGTCAGGGCCCACAACCAACCCGTCGTGATGGCGCTTATCATAGTACTAGGCAAGCCGACTACACGAACATTTCCAACACATAAAATGTTTGAAAGATAAGGAAATAGTTAATTAAAAGAAAAATCTTTTTAAAAACAGAGTACAACAACAACAACAACAACACAACCCAGTATAATCCCACTAGTGGGGTCTGGAGAGGGTAGTGTGTACGCAGACCTTACCCCTACCCTGGGGTAGAGAGGCTGTTTCCAATAGACCCTTGGCATCCTTCCCTCCAAGAACTCTCCACCTTGCTCTTGGGGTGACTCGAACTCACAACCTCTTGGTTGGAAGTGGAGGGTGCTTACCATCAGAGCAACCCACCTTGTCTTTAAAAACAGATAGAAAGTCAAAATTCAATACATAATCTCTCCCAAAACAGGGGTGTCACAGAGTACACGAGCATCTACATAAATATATAGCCTGATACATCGTCTAGAACTTAAAACTGAAAAATAAAATAAAAGATAAGGGAGGAGAGTCAAGGTCTGCGAATGCCAAGTAGCTACCTCGATTATCTCCAAAGGTCCGGACTCTGCAACTCAGCAACTTCTGTGACCGGAAGCACCTGGATCTGCACACGAGGTGCAGGGTGTAGCATAAGTACAACCAACGCAATAAGTAATAAATATAACCTTTGGACTGAAAGTAGTAAGGAACTTAGCAGGTACAGTTCAATATAATAATGACAGTACAGAAATGTAGGCACGTTTTCAAGTTGATCAGATTACAACTCAATACCGATAAAATAGATCAACTCTAAATGATATGAGGAATATGACATTTCTAAATCTACATGTTATTGTGCATGTTGTATGTGATGAACCACAATAAAAGCATGGTGTACTCACACTCTCAGAGTACTCATTCACTCAGTACTGTATATGGCCAATCCTGCCCAGGGAAAAATCCATTTCAAATATATATATCAACTGACATTTAGTAACTTAGTACTGTATAAGGCCAACCCAGTCCAGGGAAAATCCATCCCCAAATATAACTAATTCGGGCAAGTTCCATGCACAGGGAAGAACCATCCCTCATTATAAATCGATTGTGCTCACTGTGCGGTTGCAGACTCCGAAGGGGCTCCTTCAGCCCAAGCGCTATAATAAGCCAGATCCATGCATAAACAAATAAAACATGATGTGGCGTCCAGCCCGATTCCATAAATTTCACTCACAATCAGGCCCTTGGCCTCACACAGTCATCAATATCTCTAGTCGCTCGGGCTCACAACGCTCATACTAAGCAGCCCTAATAAATTATACAAGATGTGAAAATGTACAATAACAGAGACTGAGATATGACATGAATGTTGCATAGGACCGAGTACATGACTGCAATCAGACAATTTACTCAACGTCAAGGAACGACCACTGTGGGTCCCAACATTACTAGCATATAGCCTAAACATGATTTCTAGCATGATTGGCATTTCAGTTACTTTATCACATAATGCAAATACAGATAACAACAAGATAAATCAACTATAAAGTTTCATGAAATCAACCAAGTCACAGTTCTTACGGTGCATGCCCATACGCCGATCACCTAGCATGCGCGTCACCTCAACAATCAATCACATACCTCAAATCGCGCAAATCGCTACTCCAACACGCCTTCGCCTCACAAAACGACCTCTGAATGCCTCGAATCTAGTCACAATAGTTTGATTCAATCATCACGAGCTATAGGAATCAATTCTATAAGAAAATACAATGCTCTTAATCAAAAGGCAAAAAGTCAACTCAAAAGTTGGCCCCGGGTGTAAGGCCCCGTAAACGTTTACCAAAAACTGAGGATTTTGTGGCGTCGAGGTGAACTTATGTGTTAATAATATTAGGACCATTATACGGTCCATTATGCGTCCGCATAATCATTTTGCGAGCCGCACAATCCATCGCATATCCAACATAAATATTTCTAGAAGGAAGTTCTACAGTGCATTATGTGACCGTAGAATTAGTCTGTGGACCGCAGACCGGTCGCAGAGTGAAGCAGAAATGCCCAGTTCCGGAGGGCCATTATGCGTCCTATTTTGCGGACAACAAAAGCGTTATGCGGTCGCATATGCAACCGCAGATCTGCATCGGGGCTTCATTTTTTTAGTTTTATAAACCCGACCCAATTCTTATATAAATAGTCTTAGGGATAAGTTTAGAAGGTTCAAACTTATATTTTAGTGAGAGGAAGGCTGTCTAGAGTGAGAAAAGGAATTTCCAAGTCATTTGTTCATCAATCTTTGCTCAAACCTTGAAGAGTCCATAGGGGTAACTCACAAGGTCTTAAACCAAAAGGTAAGATTCTACGCCCTAACCCTCCATTTTGAGATTTAACTAAAAATAATAGGTAATAAGGCAAGCAATTCTTGGGTGTGGGAGTTATTCATTATGCATGCATGTACTATCTAGGGTTTTGGGAAGATTGTTGAGATCAATTGGGTAGACTTTTGGCAGTGAAATAGAGGAATCTACCGTAGGAGAACCTAGAAATCATAATGCCACCTAGTGTTTGATAAAATGCTCAAATGAGCTCGAACCATGAACTCCTTCCTAATTTGTGTTCAATTTTGCTACATCTCTAAATAGATCAAAGATGCTAGGATTCCGGAACTGTGAAGTGAATTAAGGAAAGCTCAAAGCGAGGTATGTCGGCTAAACTCCTCTTTTAGAATTGAACCCCACAATGACCTTGTAAGTCCTGTGCTGCTCATTATAAATTGATTATTCCGAATAAGCCCTATGTCAACATAGATATGCATTCAATATATATTCCAAAGGTTCTTGTTATGTTGAGTTACTATTTCAGAATGTGATTTAAGTATGAGTTGTGTGTTAATATGTTATGATTTAAAGATGTGATTCTAATGAAAGCTATCATGTCAAATTGTGTAAAACATCACATGTTCCTAAGACCCTAAATTGCTCAAATGTGTGCTTAAAGTCTTGAATAGAAATGTTTGTTGTTGACTACCCGTGTTTATATTTGAAAGTGAAAGAAGGGAGTATGAAATATGAAGTATGGCCAATGTGCCAAGAATTATATTGTGTAAAGGCCAATGGTGTCAATGAAATGAATGATATGTAAAAGAATGTGAAATGTATGGTAACACCTTTTAATATTAAGTGCCTTGGGAGTATCGTTTAGCCATTGAGGAAGGGTAGGTCGGAACAACCCAACCCCGAAACTACATATGCCGGTGTAGGAGTGATTGAGGGAAAAATCTCTGTTATGTGATGAGATTGTTTCCCCTTATATGGGATGGAAATGGTGTGTTGAGATGTTTCTCCTTAAATGGGATGAGATTATTGTTAGCGAGATGTGATGTGATATCGACCCATACGACATTGTGCTGAGACGGCTTAGCCGATCGGTCTGAGATCGGATGCCATATCACACACATGGTGGTATTATGAGTGGATATCTCGGGGTGAGACGGCTTCGCCGATCGGTCTGAGATCGGACTCCGTGCACAAAACACGGTGGTATCGGTGCTAAAGATCTCCCAACCTAAAAAGATTAAACCTTACTTGAAATTACTTTTCCCCTAATTCGACTCCTTGAAACCATTTGAGTTTCTTGATGATTTCATGTTTCTTTCTACGTTTATTGTTATTCGTTCTATTCAGATGGTGTTTAGTTTTACATACTAGTACTATTCCATATGTACTAACGTCCCTTTTGTCGGGGGCGCTGCATCTTTAAATAGATGTAGGTGGTTCCATAGTAGGTGGTGTTGATCCGTGACAACATCACACCCTCTTCTCAGCTGACTTGGTGAGCCCCACTTCACTTCGGGGTCCAGTATCTCTTATCCTTAGTACATAGCACTTTGAGGTATAGCCGGAGCCTTGTTGTCGGCACTATCTTAGCTCTCTTTTTGTTATGTTAGAGGCTCCGTAGACATAGTGTGGGTTGTTTCTTCTTTTGGGAAGGTTGAACTACACTTGTTGTAATTTTATAATTTGTTCCACTTTAACTACATATGTATAGTGTACTGTTTTGGAGACTTTTTAATTATGTAACTAATCAAAATGAAATGATGTTATTCACATTACCTCTTACTTTCTAATTAATGAAATGTATTCTTCTCCTTATTCATGGGTGAGTTGGGTAGACGACATTGTGCACCCATACCAAGGTCGGGGCATGACATTGGGCCCATGTCTCAGAATCGAGTGAAAATTACAAAATTCGAACACCAATTCGACCATGAGTCCACCCATACCAAAATTACTCAAATCTGATAACCAAATCTCGATCAAAATCTCAATATTCGGCCCGAGAACTTACCTCCATTTTCCCCCACTTCTCCACCCCAAATCACTAATATAATGATAAAATCAAAGACATAAACGTGGAAATTAACCAAAACTAGGTAAGAATCACTTACCCCAATCACCCACTTGAAAATCTCTCCAAGAATCGCCTCCCACCGAGCTCCTAAAATCAAATTTGTGTATGAACTCAAACCCTCGTTTTTTAAATATTTAAGTTTGGCGAGGTGACCCTTTACGCGAACGCGACCTTATTCTCGTGTTCGCGTAGCACAATTAAATCTGCTACCCAAAATATTCTACGCGAAAACGTTGAACTAATTGCGAACGCGTTGACTTACTGACCCCATGTTTCGCGAACGCGATTCCTCTAATGCGAACGCGTAGACCGGAGTCGTTTACTCATAAGTGAACATCTGGTCAACCTTTTCAACTTAAGCTTTCAACCTTGAGACTAAGTGTCTCAACTCATTCTGAGACCTCCCCGAACCCGAACCAACTACCCCAGCAAGTCACATAACAACCGTAAAGCATGAAATGGACAGTAAATGGGGGAATATGATACAACTCTCAAAACGATTAGCCAGGTCATTATAAAACCAGTCAAATATCATATATAGCCTGTGTACCCACGCCTTACCTTGCGTACAAGGCCTTCATATAATACAAATAGCGCAATCAACCCAAATTCTAAGGGGCAGTTTCCCCTACATAAAGTTAGGCAAGATACTAGCCTCAAACAAGCCCAATCGATACACTAGAAGCACCATCCCGCTCAAAATAATCCTCCTAACATCTTGAAACTAGCCAGAAGAAACTTAGAATCATCAAATAATTCCATAGAAAGCAAACCCAATCGATAAAGGTCGAATCTTTATACATTTACCCAAAGTTAACCAAAAAGTCAAACCCGGGATTGCACCTTGAAACCCCCAAAAAATCGAAAATTCCAACAACATATTCAATTACGAGTCACGCTATACTAATTTCACACAATTCCAACTCCGAATTAGTGTTCAAAACTCAAAACTTCACGTTAGGAAAGGTTAGACAAAAGCCCTCAATTTCTCTTTTGAAATCATCAATCAAATGCTAAAAATAAAGATAGAATTACGGAATATAATCAAAACTGAGTATAAAACACTTACCCCATGGAAGAAACTCGAAGACCATCCTTGAATTCTCCCAATCCCAAACTTTCAAGATGAGAAAAACTCAACAACATTAATAGCCAAAAAATGCCCAGTTGCTCATCCTTGTTTCTTATACCAAATGATCCTGAAACTCACTTTTGATGCCTCCAATGGATTCTTCGTGACATTTCAGTCACGTTAGGCTTTTGAATCACTACATTTGACCTTATAATGAATAAGATATGTTGGTTTCAATATTTGAAAATAGTGCAGATTTTTAAATACGAATTCAGTGGCAATGTAGTAATTAAATTGAAACATCTGGTAACCCAATTCTTACTAAAATGCCCATACATTCCTCATATAAAGTCTAAACTTGACAATTTCAGTTGCTATGGTTCCAAAATTATGATACGGATATAATGATTTAGTCGAGACATGAATTAAAAGTTGTTTTCTCAATATGGTACCTTTATGCTCAAATCGACGTCGAAACTGAAAATAATCACCATATAACCTAACTTATCCAAAACTTATTAGAATTTAACAAAAATTTGTGGACACGTCAAAAATTATCATACAAACTTATTTGAATAATTAAAACCCGATTCTGAGTCCTTTTACCCAAAAGTCAAATATTGATCAACTCTTCCAACTTAAAGCTTCTAAAACAAGAATCATTCTTCCAAATCAAATCCTGAACCACTCGAGATCCGAAATCAACCATACACTATCATAATACATAATATGAAGGTACTCATAGTTTCAAACCACCGAATGGAACGCTAAAGCTAGAAACAACCGGTCGGGTCGTTACATTCTCCCCCACTAAGACATATGTTCGTCCTCGAACGTGCCAAGAGTCATTCCAATGCCATCAAATCACCATATACCCTCATCGTACACATAAACATGGGTGATCTCACTTCACTCGAATCCATATAAGCTTGACAACAACACCTAATAGAGGATCGTTGCTTCAACCTTAGTTCATAAACCTTAAAACCCAAATCCCAACATCTGGAACTCATTATATGACCCAATTCTTGCTTCTATGCATCGTATAACTCTGAACAAGATATGTCAATCCATAACCATATCTCAAGACATAATCACATGATATACCACATAACTCAAATACTCATAGTAATAATTTCTTACTGCAATAGTTGCTTGATAACCAACCTGACATCGTCAACAAACCTCATATCAACTAAAATCTTGTTCTAAATCTTCGTACACTACTAATGATGAAAGAAACATACAGAAACTCATAACCACCCATCATATTAACAAGTCGTGGAGCTCGTTTGCCCGATAAGAACCACAGCCAAAATCTAAGTCGACCAGTGATACAATTCTTGCAAACATACCTTAATCAAATCCGATGACACTCATTTCAGGCCCAATAGCTGCACCTCATCCAGTACAAGCTACTCGACCAACCTGTCATGCAAATCCTACTTAGAGCCACATACCATGCTATCTGTGCACCAACGAACAATAAGTCAAATATACCCAATGATGGAAAGAGAATGGAAATGAAGAACTCATCCCGCCAGCTCAACAAATACCACCACGAAGCGCAATGCTATCAATCCACCACACAAGGGGAAATATAACACATAAAATAAGCACAAAGGATCATATCTTAGCATAACTCTGATGCGATGCATGACCCAATCCGACATCGTTCCACCTGGAATAAGTCGAGCCATGATTCTTACAATCAACAACCATAAGCATATCAACATCAAACACATGAAGTACGTGACCATAACTATAGAGATATGGATATTAGTATATACCAGAAACAGGAAGACCATAACCAAGGCACAATCAACCATTCAACACCCCAAGAGCAATCTCGATCGAATTTTGCTACAAGGCCTAAACATAACCACATCAGTGTGTTGATAACCAACAGATCACTACCCATCACAGCATATGAAAGTAACACATGACACATATCAGAATACGAATGTGATCCACCCTAACCAATAACATACCCCTCCACAATAACTGTGCTGGGTATATAAATCTCACCCCAATTAGAAAACACATCCTTATTAGAGCTACTATTAGCCTTCAAATCAATTTTGATCCTTCTGAAGTAGGTAGATAGCCTCCAAAAAGCCCGCAATAACATATCTATAGTACATACCATCAGTTTCCAACCTCTTAACATAAATGCAACATTCACAACCATGGAACAATATACCTCGAGAACCCTCTTAGTCTTCAAATCCCTAAAATACTAGAATCTCCATATTCGATCACAACTACACTACTCAAATAACTGACACATTCCTCACATATGGTCAGCCCATGAGAAGCACTTCTATTTTTCTTTCGTGTCACAAAGCAAAAATTTGGTCATCAGCAGTTGATCAACCAGGCGATTACCATAATACCAGTCAGGCATCCGCAAGTCGAAACACAGTGTGCCTTATGGAGTGCGCGCCCTTATTAAATGGTATCAAATAATGCTAGCATTCTTCTAAACATCTGAAATCATCCATCATGTCTAGAACTCGTGACCCCATCCAGGAGAAAACCATAACACGCAACACATTCATTATGCCAATAGCAGACATCAAGCTCAAGTTGTGATCGACACTATCATGAACTCTTCGAGGACAGCCCGCACATCACCAAGACATCAGAAATGAACTCTTCCAACTCAACCAAGTCACACAATCCGTCAAACATAAGAGTATTGCCACATAACACTGGTGAAACATTACCACACCAAAAGACCAGTTACCTTTGTTGCTCTACTGACCTAACACCACCGAGCTGACCCATTTATTCTATTCCTCCTTGACTTGTCTTCAAGTCAAAGCTCACTACGGAAGACCCTAGCATGAACCACGTCGCCCAAAAAACCCATAAACCGTTGTATTTCCTTTGGAGTACCCAACAATGCTGCAACCGAGATACCTCCTGTAAAGAGACCTTCTGTGAATCTAAAGATGTTTCTCTAGCCTCTCTGATAGTAGAATGTAGATTTAGCAATGATACAGATATTCCACATGTTCCAGCATCATCCTATGAAAATTTCATATCTTAGTCATGTATAATTATGGGGAACCTCTCAACATTGCATATATACTTCGGACCCAAGACTAATATGACACTTTCCCATGCAATCTGATTGTCGATAGTAGACTTCGCCACTTAGCGTGGACTCATATGGCACAACATTCGATGATCCACATCACCAACCTTCATAAGCTCGTACGACACCAATCAGATACACGAACCAATTTCATCCTATACTTGAACAACAAAATATCTACCAACAACTCCGCATCTTTAGTCTGGACAAAACCTTGAGACAATGATCGATCATCTATGGCCATGTCATGACTTAAATTAGAGGGCCATGACTGGCACCGGGCCATACCTGCCGAGCACCAACATACATTTTATCTAACCTTTCTTATTATCTATAAAAGCTAACGAGATCAACATAATTGGTAAACATGAATCATGAACCACCAACAATGATAGATAATGGCATGAACATACATAACATGGGCCGACAAGGATGTCATGAAGCTATATATAAGGTACGAGCTGACAAGATGCCATGAGAGACTATACAACAAAAATTAGCTGACAAGCAATTTTACATGAGTTGACACCTCTCTATGAGCCTCTAAAGGAACATAAGTGCTGCCACATTGCCGGCATAATAGGGCCCCGACATACCCATAATGTATACAACAAAAGTGCATATCAAGACCACGTCAAGTCTAGAGAAGGGATCTCTCCAATAATCGTTGAACGGTGTAGCCTACTATGGTGGGGGAGTTTCATCTACCTGTCTATCAGGACCTACAGTGTCAACAAATAAAAAGGGACGTCAGTACGAATAAAGTAGTGAGTATGTAAGGAAGGAAAGCATAAATGATAACAGTAATGTAAACACTGATAGAGAATATACAATATGTAACATCTGAGTACCTCTCAGGACGACTGACATGAAATGCATGATATATATATATACATATACTTTTAAATACATATGCCTCTGTGGGCATCATGATCGTCATATCGTACCCAGCCGTAATAGGCTTGATAAAAACGTACTCGATCATCATAAGGCTCAGTAGAATTGTACCCAGCCACGTGGATCTTGATATGACCCAACTGATTATTGGTTGAACAATAGATGTCGTACCGGGCTGACTATAGTGCGGCTCGGTAGAGTAAAATAGATACATATATATAATGCATGCTGGACTCATTGGAATTAGATTCTGAACCTTTCGGAGTTACGTAAGGTCGTCGCACCTTCGATTAACATTATGGATATATACACCATCAATATGAACCTCAATAGGATTCAAGGATCATACATACTTGTTTAGAATAACTTTATAAGGAAAGAACAACATGAACAACCTTAGTTGCTAGGAGTAGATTTGTTATGAATTAGCATATCGTTTACGTTCATTTCACTTTAGATCATGCTAAAACGAAGAAATAAGTGCCTTAACATACCTATTTGATCTCTTCCTTATTCCTCCACCAAGATCAACACAACTTCATGCATCTACAACAAGTGAAATGATATTGTCATCAACATATAATATCATACCATCGTATTTAGGTAGTCGTATAGCTTACGAAAAATCGGGCAGCAACTCCCCTGTTACAAAGGACTACTCCAATGCCATATAAAACAAAAACAACCACAACAACCAGAGCAATAAAATAAGAACAACATTAGCAATAGGGTACTAAATATTTCATTAACAAGTCATCAAAATATCACGACGAGCGGCAAGCTCGGATTGAATCCCTTTAGTGCCCTTCAACCCTATTATCATACATGAGTCAACTTAACAAAATGTCCAGCATGATACCAATTAATATCAGAGGACTTCCGCCCTCCTATTAATCACCTAATTCACACTCAAACAATCCAACAACAATGACAAGTACAACTTTCAATTGTTATGTTGTCCTTTATCGTCTTATTCACAATACCAACAGCATGTTCGACATGTAGACAATATATTCATGAATAAAACAAAATAAACAAGTCATTCTTCCAAGGCTTACAACCATTTAAAGTTCATGGAAACAACCTTTCTTAAACAGTCCTTTAAGAATAATAACATCTCAAACTATTTCAAGTCTCCTCTTATAGTATCTTGCTCAAATAATGCAACCAACATATAGAAAACCTTAAAGCACATGTATTAGAGTAATATACATACCTAAACCAGAAGCAACCACTTGCAATTTCATCCAAACACTGATCACACCAATCCTCAATGACCACACAACCTCAAAGAGGTGTTGTTCTTCACTAGAGTTACTTTTGATGTTGAAATATGATGTAATCCACTTGCAAGACTTGAAATAACCAAGGGTTGATATGCAAAACTTGGGAGAGTATTTTACATAAGCAACCACAAGCAGATAACATAATTGAACTACTAGCGCCATAGAATTCCCAACACTCGATTTTTGATGTTTGTCCTTGTTTGGATCTTGGGTCATGAGAGAGCTTTGATAGAAGGTTTTTAGGTGTCTAGGGACTGAATATAATGAAACAAAATGAGTGTAAACGGGTTGTAGTTATCACATATATATCACGATATCTCAATCGCCAAAGTGGGTCCCATAGGGAGCTGCTTGTGCAGGCTCGCGAAAATGCAAATATCGCTCTATTACGACACCGTAACGATGGATGGTTTATTGCATTGGAAACTAGACTCATAGATATTCAATTTCGAGGTAGATCACCTTGTAATTCCAAGTAAATTAGGAGAAAAGCTTAGTAACATTTGACCTAAAGTTTAAGTAAAATTATGAACATACGTTGCGATAACTTTTGTCGACTTTTGTTTCATAACTCGTTGGACTTCAAGACTTATGATATGGATATTATATGAGTCAAATACCTTAAAACATGACCTCCTGAGAATATTAAGCACCTCTAGTTTTACCCGAAAATACGGGTTACAACATCCTTGAATCGTTTAACTTCTAATACTTGTTAACCACTCTTATACATACTTGTATCATTTAAGACCAATAGGATTAACTTCATATCATCTCAAAGATAATCTTTTCTCAGATTTATATCGACAAACTTACAGCGTGAACTAACGTGCGTAAATATGGGTTGTAACAGGCCCCCTCGTAGCCCATCCGCAATATTATAAACCGTCGAAGCATAGCTGATACCGAGCATGCAACATCATATACAAGTGGATGTAAAGGGATATAAGATGTATGCTTCATGTTGAATCAATGTCGCACAATAAGGAATGAAAAGAGTGGTTCCTAATAGTTTTGAAGCCTCTCGAAGATAAGTACAGACGTCTCTGTACCGATCCGCAAGACTCTACTAAACTTGCTTATAACTCGTAGCACATATTAACCTAGGGCTCTGATACGAACTTGGCACGACCCCTATTTCCCACCTTAGGATATCGTGATGACACCTAATTTCTAAGACTAGGTAAGCCTAAAACATGCTGATTTGATAACATAATTGAACTAATTAATCATTTATCATAAACCATTAAATGACATACATAGCCGCAAACGGCCAATAGTTATACATTTTCCAAAAACCGGTAGTACGGATGTCATAAGCACTAATAAGGCACATTAGAATTTCTAAACATAATACTACTTGAATTAAAATTTAATTGTAGCATAATGAAGTAAGATGGTGACTCCAAGGACTGTGAACGACAAACCGATATACCTTGAAGTCTATCGCCGCGCTGACGCAACTCTCAACAACATAATCAGATTGCCTGGATTTGCATAAAGAATGTGCAAAAGCATAGCATGAGTACACCACAATGGTACCCAGTAAGTATCAAGCCTAACATCGATAGAGTAGGTCAAGAGGCCAGGTCAAGATACCTACTAGAGATAGAAACTGTTCCAGATATACATAAGCTAACATTGGAAAGAACATCAACGTAAGACGAACGACGGAAAACTTATTTATTTACAACCATCAATGAAGTAATAGAAACACAAATGACAGCAAGTAGTAAACAAGTAATAAAGAAACAACATAATCAAAACATCGATGAGAAGTAAATGAATTCAAATAAGGAAACAACTTATGACAACTCAAATAATCAAATTTCTCCTAATGCATGGACTTACAACAAGAATTAACCCCGAGGCACCACACCTTATATACCACAAGTCATGAACAATAATTTTCAAATCTTATACATATGGCACCTCGTACCCACAATAACAATCACTTTCACACGGCAAAGTCCATGTGCTACCATGTACTTTGCAGCCTTGATAAATATTGATTTAGGTGAATGAAAGATATATTTAGACACCATAAAACATATTAACAATCTTAAATAAAGTAAGGTGTCAAATAAAATAATGAGTTTATTTTAGAAATCAAGTAAAGTAAAATAATATATAATTTATACGAAACAGAGTATAAGATGGGTTTAGTTTAATAATCCATAAAATTAAGTAAAAGTATCATTTTTAAAAAAAGCAAAACATAAGTTAAATTAAAAAATTAAATATAAAATTTGTTAAAGAAAAATATAATAACAATTTTAAGTAAGGTAAACATATAAAGGGTGATGAGTATAATTTGAAAATCCAATTATAGTGAAAGTGTGATAACCATTTAGAATAATAAGGCATCGAATGAGATAACAAATTCTATCTTAAGAGGCACATAGAATAAAGAATGTTAATAATTCTTTTAGTTAAACCATTATGTTACCAACAACTCAACATAATATGATATAGTGACTCCACGCAATTAAATTCACATTGACAATCAATTCATCAAGTTATAACAGAGGCACAGATTGGCATGTTAAAGCAACACAACAAATCACGTAGAATGCATGACTCACACAAGAAACCACAATCGTTCCAACACCAATATAACAACGAATAACCAACACAATCAAAATGCAGATAAATGATTGAAGGAAGAACAATGACCATTCAAATCAAAAAGTTATTCCAACATGGAATGTACAATGAAAATCACAACAGAGGTACCGCGTCAAATTCATATTTAACAATTTCAATCACAATCTTTTTTTGTATCACCGCGTGAGCCTTACATTTAGTTTTGAAAATTATTTATTTCCTGAAATAACTACACACGTTTTAGCCCACCTTATCTCACCGCGTGACTTCAAGTAGTTTTCCTACTAGTAACACGCGTATCAAACACACCTTATCTCACTGCATGCGTATCAAACCCTAGCCTTATACCACCGTATGCGCATCACCATCACAACACAATCACAACTCGCACCACAACTGCCCATATGCCACAAAGTCAACAACGCCAATATTTCCACAACAAATAGACCATGGCTCAAGCACAATGTGTACAAGAATTTCAACAATAACAAAATGAATAAGAATGCTCAACAAGTAAAGGTATCTCAACAATTAACAACTTCGCCCCAATGTGATAATGGCTATTACAACTTCAAAACCAATAACTCAACAAGATGATATTCTACAAAATAACAACTTCAATAAAAGGTGATTCAACAATTAAGAGGTAACAAGACAATAAGGAAGGCAATAACTTCAACTAAAGTATATAAAATCAAAATAACAAGTAAGACGTAGAGCAAATGCTAACAACGTCAAATAGAGCATGTAAGAGTAGATTAACAATGAGAGACATAACATATTATGACAATTCAATTAAAGGCATGGAAAGAATCTAGATAATCAAAACCAGTCAAATACCACATATAGCCCGTGTACCCACTCGTCACCTTGTATACAAGGCCTTCACATAACACAAATATGACAATCAACCCAAATTCTAAGGGGTAGTTTTTCTAAAACAAAGTTAGGCAAGATACTTACCTCAAACAAGACCAATCAATACACTAGAAGCGTCATCCCGCTCAAATCATCCTTCGAACGTCTCGAAACTAGCTAAAAGCAATTCAAAAAAATCAAATAATGCCATAGGAAGCAAACCCAATTTTTAAAGATCGAATGTTTACACATTTATCCAAAGTCAACTAAAAGGTCAATCCGGGACCCGCACATCGTATATCGATAAAACTCATAATATCCGATAACGCATTCAATTATGATCCCAACCATACTAATTTCACTCTATTTTGACTTTGAATCTGTGTTCAAAACATAAAATTTCACTTTAGGGAAGCTTAGATAAAAATCCTCAATTTCTCTTTTGAAAATCACCAATCAAATACTAAAAACGAAGATGGAATTACGGAATATAATCAAAACTAAGTAGAAAACACTTACCTCATGGAAATAACTTGAAGAACATCCTTAAATTCTTCCAATCCCAAACTTTCAATATGAGAAAAACTCAACAATATTAATAGCCAAAAATTCCCAGTTGTTATGTCTCGTTTCTTGTGCCAAATGATCCTAAAACTCGCTTTTGGAAATAGTGCAGATTTTTATATACGAATTTATTGGCAATTTTGTAATTTAACTTAAAAAACTGGCAACCCAATTCTATGTAAAATTACCATAAATTCCTCATACGATGTTGAAACTTGATGATTACAGTTACTACAGTTCCAAAATTATGATATGTATATAATAATTTAGTCGAAACACGAATTAAATACTGTTTGCTCAATATGGTATCCTTTATGCCCAAATCGACGTTGAAATCAAAAACAATCACCATACAATCCAAACTTATCCAAAAGTCATCAGATTTAACCAAACTTTGTGGACATGCCAAAAATTATCATACAAACCTATTGGAATAATTTAAACCCGATTCTTAGTCCTTTTACCCAAAAGTCAAATCTTGATCAACTCTTCCAACTTAAAACTTCTAAAACGAGAATCATTCTTCAAAATCAAATTCAGAACCACTCGAAAACCGAAATCAACCATACACGCAATTTATATACATAATATGAAGGTACTCAAAGTCTCAAACTACTGAATGGAATATTAAATATCAAAATGACCGATCGAGTCGTTATAGTGAATCTATTGAAGAAATGTTTGCATGATTTAGCAAAATCATTAGACATCTGAAAGATTTTGGTGGACCATACTCCAGTGGTGAAAAAGTTTGGACAATTCTAAGAAGCTTGCCCACAACATGGAAGACAAAAGTAGTTGTACTTGAATCTTAAGATCTGGACAAACTGTCACATGATGAACTACGTAGAGACCTTATAGCTTTTGAGAAAACACATCTCAAAAAACGTGGTCAGGAAGAAAAGAATAAAATTGTTGCTTTCAAAACAACAACTGAAGGATGTGAAAATGACAATGATGATGATGTAGAGGCACTTGCAGAAGAAACTACGGTCTCGAGAAATATGAAAGGATTAATGAAAAGATATAGAAACACAAAAGGGGAAAAATGACATCCAGAAGAACAGGACAAAGATGATGAAAAATATTTTAAATGTGGAAGGTATGGCCATGTTCAAGCTGAATGCGGGGAACTCTAAAGGAAGGTCTCTGGAGGTTTCAACAAGAAAAATTATTTTGAAGCTGGAGCAATGAATACAACTCAAGAAATTGAAGAAATAGCAAATTTATGTTTCATGACCATTTTGGAAAATGATATAACAAATACTCTGGCTGCTGGATCGATGACAGCAAAGAAGAAACTGAAAATCGCTTCATGGCACGCGGTGAAACAAGTGAGGTAAGACCCTATAACTGTGAAAGATGTAATGAATTATCGGATATTCTTGATCTTACCCTAAAAGAGTCTCAAAGAATGTCAAATGAATTAAAGAGACTCAATATGGAAAAGAAAGACTGGGAACTTAAACTTGAAGTATGTAAAATCGAAATAGATGTTCTTCAAGAGGAAGTTTAGGAATTGCAATTGCAACTCAATGGCATGTGCAAATCCATCAGTCACAACTCTGTCATGTCTAACCAAGCGATATGTAAGTCAACTGGAAAACAACCAACTGGAAATGAAACTACTGGCAAAGACACCACTAGTAACTTTTTGTCACTATTGTAATAAAATTAGTCATAACTATTCCTTTTGTAGATTTCGTAACTCAAATGTTGTCGGATGGATCTGGATGCCTAAGAATGGACATGATATTAATAGAACTAACCAAAAAAGAACCCAAGCAAGCTTGGGTACATAAAAGAAGGTAATATTATTTCTTTGCAGGAACACGGAAAAGTCGAAAAGGAAAGTGGCATCTCGACAGTGCATGTTCCAGTCGTATGACGAGTGATAATAATCTATTTCAAAAATCACCAAAATCAATGGAGGAAATGTTAAGTTTGGTGGTGACTTGAATGAAAACATTATTGGTACCGAAACAGTACCGTTTAATAATAACTGTGACATTACTGAAGTTTATCTTGTAGATGAACTGAATTACAATCTGGTAAGCACGAGTCAAGTATGAAATTCTAAATATGAAGTAACATTCAAAGAAAACTGGTTGTGCTATTGAAAATCAATCAGGTAAAATTATTCTCCGGAAAAAAGGTATGCAAAATGTCTACATTTTATATTGCATTGATAATCTGGATAGTCATATCTGACTAGCATCAATCTCTGATGATCCTTGGCTTTGGCACAAAAAGCTTGGTCAAGCCAGCATGCATTTTATTGAAAAACTCTCCAGTAATGAACTAGTTATTGGTCTCCCTAAGCTCAACTTTTATAGAGTGTGTGATTCATGTCAACTTGGTAATAAAACTATAACTTCTTTCAAACCAAAAGATATTGTTTCCACAATCAAACCTTTCCAGCAATTGTATATGGAGTTATTTGGACCTAATAGAATTGCCAGCATATGAGGAAAAATGTATTCTTTCGTTATTGTTAATGATTATCACATTTTACATGGGTAATATTTTTGGCTTATAAAGATGAAGTTCTAAAGAACTTTGAGATTTTCTGCAAAAAGATATAAAGAGAAAAGGGGTACCTTATCTCAACTATTCAAAGTCATCATGAATGAGAATTTGAAAGCAAATCATTTGAAGAATTCTGCAATGAACAAGGATATACTCATAACTTCTCGAACCATGATCTCCATAGACAAATGGGGTAGTGGAATGCAAAAATAGAGCTCTGCAAGACATGGCTAGAACCATGATATTGGAGCATTCTCTACCAAATCACTTCTAGGAAGAAACAGTCAGCACATCCAGTCATATACTAAATAGATATTTGATGCGACCCATTTTGAAGAAGACTCCCTTTGAACTATGTAAAGTGAAAGAGGCCTAACATTGGTACTTTCACCCCTTTGGAAGAAAATGTTTTGTCCAAAATAAAGGTAAAGAAAATCTTGATAAGTTTGATCCAAGAAGTGATGAAGGTATATTTCTCGGTTACTATAATATAATAGTTAATCTTTAGAGTCTATAATAAATGCACCTTGTGTGTAGAAGAATTGGTTCATGTTATTTTTTATGACAGTAGCTCTATGGCTGAGAAAAGACTCCTTGCATGTGATGAAGATCATGCAAATTCAACCCAAGATCAGCGAACAAATCGATTCGAGAGAATCAACTGTCAACAATAATGAAATCTCAAAGTTAACTAATGAAGCTATCGGTGAGAATGCTAAATCTTAAATAGAGTTGACTGCTCAACATGCTGAAGCAATACTAAATGAATGGAGAAGCAAACTTAAATATCTACAGAAGTTTATCATACGAAATCCAAACGACGGAATGAAAAGCAGAGTAGTTCTAAAGGAAAAGGCTAACATTGAACTCATATCTCAAATAAAGTCAACAAAAGTTGGTGAAGCTTTGAAAGATTTAAGTTGGATAAAAGATATGCAAAACAACTTGATCAGTTTAACAAAAATCAAGTTTTGCCATTGGTACCCCAAGTTAGCAAATGCATCAATTATATGAACCAAATGGGTATTCAGAAACACGTTGAATGAAAAAGGCAAAGTCATTCAAAACAAAACAAGGCTAGTCGCATAAGGCTACTCCCAATAGGAAGGAGTCGACCTTGACGAAACCTTCGCTCCGGTGGCTCGGTTAGAATCGATTCGAATTTTACTTGCATATGCTTCCTTTAAAGGTTTTCAATTATTTCAAATGGATGTTAAAAGTGCATTTTTGAATAGTTTTATTGATGAGGAAGTCTACGTTATACAACCTCATGGATTTGAAAACTCACAATGCAAAGGCGCTTGGAACTCCTATGAGTCCAGCTACATTCCTCGACAAAGATGAGTAAGGAAAACCCGTGGATGAATCAAAATATCATGGAATGATCGGATCTCTACATTACTTAATTGCTAGTCGATCTGACATCATGTTTAGTGTGTGTAAACGTTCCAGGTTTCAGTCAGTTCTGAAAGAGTCTCTCTTAACTGCATCCAAATGAATTATTACATATCTCATTTGGACAACGTCACATGTTCTATGTATCCACGTCTTAACAATTTTAAGCTTGAAGATTTTTCAGATGCAGATATTGCAGGAGATAAAGATGATATGAAAAAGACAAGTGGAACATGTCAATTGCTAGGAATATCACTCATCTCCTGGAACAGTAAGAAATAGGGATCGGGCATTATCTACAACTAAGGCTAAATATATTTCTGTGAGACAATGTTGTGCTCAACTATTCTGGATGTCTCACCAACTAAGTGATTATGATTTTTTTTTAAACCTGTTCAAATTTTCTGTGACAATTCTAGTGTTATTTGCTTGTCGAAAAGTCCTGTGCATCATTCTTGGTCAAAACATATAGATATCATGCATTATTTTATTAAAGATCGTGTTCTTAAATGTGCCTTTGAATTATATTTTGTTAGTACTAGTAATCAATTAGTTGATAGTTTCACTAAGCCTCTTTTGGAAGACAGATTTCAAAATCTTAGGGATTTACTTGGCATTATTACTTTGTCCAAATAGGCCTTCAAAATTTCTGTATTTTTTAAAGGTTGTGTATGATAGTAATTTTAGTAGAAAATATTTTTGTACCATCGTATATCATCATTATCTTACTCCCGTCAGTAGCACTAATGAGACGCCTCCGTTTTTAGTCTTTCTTCCCACCTTTTTCTACCCCGAGATGGAAGCAGAATTAATCCCTAGTGTATGTTCCCTTTCTTTGCACCCATCAGTCACATCGTTTCTATCACACCTCTTCATGTCTCTCCCCCTCTCTCTCTATAAGACTTCCTCTTCTTTAGCCCTCACATTGTAACCTTCACCCTCTCTACAATGGCTAAAGATTCAAAGAACCCTTCTGCCTCCACTCATAAAAGCGCCAGCGCCAAAGGGAAGATCCCTTCTCAACCATCAGAACCCATCACCATTTGGTCGGACACTCTGAGGACTTCTCATCATCTAAGACAGACCTCTACGACGATGCTAGAAGCCTTAAAGAGAAAGCCCTAGGAAAACGTCCTATAGAAGGAGGAGGTGAAGCCTACACCCCAAAGAAAGTGAAGATAGGCTTAGAAAGTGTACTAGCATCGGCAGTGAACTACTGGTATTCACCCGATAGAGACAAATATGTTTCCTTCAAGGCAAAATCGATCGCACATGGAAGAGCCGTCAATCAGGAAGAAATGGATGCCCTAAATTGAAAGGTAAAAGAGTTTTTTAACCCCTGTAAAAGTTTATGAAGATCTTGTTCGCGTGTTTTATGCAAATCTTTGTTCCCCCAAATTCGATAAGATTAAGTCCCTCATGTTAGGTCAACGTATTATTCTAGACTTTTCTACCTTCGATTCTATTTTTCAATGTAAAAGTTCTGGTTACTCTACTCTGTTTGAAAACTCTTGGCTTGAAGATTTTGAAGTGTAGTTTGAACATGCCAAAACAAATTTGTTGAATCCCTATCTGATCCCTTGCTAAATCATTTAGGGCCTAGTGACATAAACTTCGAAATCTGTGTTTTTGCCCACATTGTTACCACCAATTTAATCCCTAGAACATGATCCTACACCACTCTATCTCAAATAGACACATTTTTGGTCTATTGTCTTCTAACAAAGCACAAAGTGAAGTTGTCCTCCTGGTAATCAATTTTATGAAAGAAATTGTTGAAGAAAAATCGAGCATTCCCTATAGGATGGTTATCTGTCACGACACGGAATCCCTACCCTCGGGACCATGAAGGCGCCTAACATTTCACTTGTTAGGCAAGCCGAAGTTAGAAATAGTTTTTAGCCATTTTTAACAATTCAAATTAAAATAATAACCCAGAAACCCAATAAACTGAAATAGAGTGAGAAAACCATAATAACAAGGATATCTTGATACAATCCCGGAACTGGTGTCACAAGTACACGAGCGACTAGAGTACTACATATAACAGTTTGAATGAAAGCATGACTGTCTGAAATAAAATAAATAGCTATAATAATGTAGGAGGCGACTTCAGGGTTGCGAACGCCGTGCAACTGTACCTCAAGTCTCTGTCAAGCAATCAATCCGAGCAATCTACTGACTGCCGCTAGAACCGACTCAAACATTTGCACAAGAAGTGCAGAGTGTAGTACGAGTAGAACCGACCCTATATACTCTATAAGTGTCGAGCCTAACCTCAACGAAGTAGTGATGAGGTTAAGGCAGATCACTTACAATAACCTGTACGCAGTATAATAATAATAACAGGAAAGGAAATACAGGAAAAGTAAGGCAGTTAACTTATGAAAACAAACTCAATCCTCGAAATCAGTAAATCCAGAAACATCAGTCCTCAAAATCTCGTATGAAAATAATAAAAGCTAACGCAATACAACAATGAATACAACACACACAATTCGTTGCGGCGCGCAACCCGATCCCACTATATCAATCGTAATCAGTATCATAATCATCCCTTATTTCACCATATCAAAATCACATATAAAATCCTTTGCGGCGTGCAACCCGATCCCACCAGATCAATATCAATCCTCCCTTATTCCACCTGTTGCGGCGTGCAACCCGATCCATAAATAAAATCAATAAATGTAATCAATTCAACAATTTAATTCACAAGAATCTCTAAGATTAAAGAATATCAAAGCAAAGCCATAAAGGAACATCGTACCAAATCAAGGAATGCTACAATTAATACAAACCAACAAGACAAGCCAAATATATGACAGTTAAGGTGTACAAGTAAGGCAAGTAGCAATTAATCATTGAATCATGAAAGAAACGAACATTTCAATCCAATTGTAAATAAATGAAAAGTAACAAGTTATAGCATAGAAAGCAATTAAAGCATGCAATAGTTAAAACATAGACTAAAATAATTAATGAAATGCGGGAAAGCGTCAAAACAATTATTTTGATGGCGTATATGCACTAGTCACCTCGCATATATACCGTTACACATGCAATTAACATAACATATAGTTCAAGGGTTCCTAATTCCCTCAAATCAAGGCTAGACCCAACACATACCTCGCTTCACAATCAAATCAAAGCTCAACTGGGCCTTTCCTTTAAAATCTGCCTCCAAAATCAATTACAATGCATAAAATTAAGGTATTTATATTGTTTCCAAAAAGTCAACAAAAGTCAGCCCCGAGCTCGCTTGGTCAAAACCCGATATTCGGACCAAACCCCAATTACCCATTCACCCCCGAGCCCGATTATGTGATTATTTCAAAATCCGACCTCAATTTGAGGGCTAAATCTCAATTTAACAAAAACTCTCAATTCTACCCAAATCCCTAATTTCTACCATGAAAATACTAGATTTAATGTTGAAAACACTTGGAAAGTAATGGGTAATTGAAACGAAATAGATTAAAGTTACTTACCAATGTTTTTGGAAAGAAAATCCTCTTAGAAATCGCCTCTAGGGAGTTTAGGGTTGAGAGTTTGTGAAAAAGGAGCTAAATCTCGCGTTCTCAGCTTTTGTTTTCCAAACGCAGATGTCGCAAATGCAACATGGGGTTCGCAATTGTGAACCCCGCAAATGCGAGGAAGTTCTCGAAAATGCGAAGAACTCACATCTCTGTTGCCATCACAAATGCGATGGTTTTGTTCACAAATGCGAACTGGGACATTCCGCAAATGCGACCCATATGATCGCAAATGTGAACGATCTCCCCCAGCACCACATCACAAAAGCGAACGAATTATTCGCATATGAGAACCAGACATTATCACAAATGCGATACTAAACTCGCAAATGAGAGAACTATGACCTATGTAAAAATACCAAGAACTCCTAACTCTATCAAACACTCCGCTACGCGTCTGAAACTAACCCGAACCCCACGGGCTCCAAACTGAACATGCACACAAGAATAATAACATCATATGAACTCGCTCGCATGATCAAAATACCAAAATAACACATAGAACTAGGAATCGAACATCAAAATGAATGAGATTTTCAAAGAAGCTTAAGAACATTCAAAATCACAACAGGACATCAAAATCACATCAAATGAACCTATACTGAGTTCTGAAACCAAAATCCGAACCCGGTATCAACAAATTCAACCTATGGTTGAACTTAGGAATTCTTTTAACCTTCAAGTTATTAAATTTCAACAAATTACGTTAAATCAAGTTAGAGACTTCCAAATTCGATTTCAAGCATGCTCCCAAGTCCCAAATCACGATACGGACCCACCAGGATCGTCAAAACACTGATCCAGGTCCATTTACACAAAACGTTGACTGTAGTCAGCTCAAATGAGTTTTTAAGGCAAATTTTAACATTTTATTCAATGTTTCACATAAAATTGTCCAGAAAAGAAACAAATTGCGCACGAAAATTGAGGAATGCTAAATGAAGCTATTCGAGGTCTCAAAACACATAAATGAGGATTATAAATGACCCGTCAGGTCATCACATTCTCCACTTCTAAAAGAAATGTTTGTCCTCGAACGGACATAGAAAGGTACCTAGACTGTTGAAAAGTTGTAGATATCTACTCCGCATGTCTGACTCGGACTCCCATGTAGCTTCCCCAATCGACTAACCTCTCCATTGTACTCTAACTGAAGGATAACTCTTAGACCTCAACTTCTGGGCTTGCCGTGCTAGAATAGACACTGACTCCTCATAAGTCAAATCCTTGTCCAGTTGGACTAAGCTGAAATCTAACACATAGGACAAATCATTGTGATACTTTGAAGCATGGACACATGGAATATTGGATGGACTGCCGATAAACTAGGTGGCAATTCCAGTCTATAGGCCACCTCACCCACTCTCTCAAGAATCTCAACGGGTCCGATATATGTAGGGCTGAGCTTGCCCTTCTTTTCGAACCTCATCATACCCTTCATGGGTGAAACGTAGAGCAATATCCTCTCTACAACCAGGAATGCAAAAGCACGAACTCTACGATTAGCATAACTCTTCTTCCTAGACTGAGCTGTGCGAAGTCGAACCTAAATAATCTTGACCTTCTCCAATGCATCCTGAACCATATCGGTACCCAACAATCGAGCCTCTCCCGGCTCAAACCAATCAATTGGCGAACGGCACCGCCTCCCCTCCAATGCCTCATAGGGAGCCATCTGAATGCTCAACTTGTAGCTATTGTTGTAGGCAAACTCCGCAAATGGCAAGAACGTATTCCAAGAACCCCCAAAATCCATAACGCAAGCGTAAAGCATATCCTCAAATAGTTGTCTGGGGTGAAATGTTGTACTCAACTCAACTCGTGTGCCTAACTCACGATGTGCGGCCCTCCAGAAGTGTAAGGTGAACTGCATACCTCGATCAGAAGTGATAGACACGGGCACACCGTGGAGATGGACGATCTCGCGGATGTAGATCTCACCTAATCGCTCCGTAGAATAGGTAACTGCCACTGGAATAAAATGTGTCGACTTGGTCAACGTGTCGATAATGACCCATATAGCGTTGAACTTCTTCTGAGTCTGTGGGAGCAGGACTTTGATGCTCAAATATCTCTAGCCTTTGAAGCAAACCACTAGGACTTTGATGCTCGTACTTTACTTGCTAATAATTCAGACACCGAGCTACATATGAAACTACAACCTTCTTCATCCTCCTCCATCAGTAATGCTACCACAAGTCCTCATACATCTTGGCGGCACCTGGATGAATAGAATACCAGGAACTATGGGCCTCCTCAAGAATCAACTCACGAAGCCCATCCATATTGGGGACACAAATACGACCCTGCATCCGCAAAACCCCATCATCTCCAATAGTAACTTGCTTGGCACCACCATTCCGCACCATGTCCTTAAGGACAAGCAAATGGGGGTCATCATACCGACGTCGTCTGATGGACTCAAACAAAGAAAACCGAGAGACCGTGAAAAGTAGAACACGACTGGGCTCCGAAACATCTAACCTCATGAATTGATTGGCCAAAGCCTAAACATCTGATACAAGCATCCTCTTACCAATTGGAATGTACGCAAGGCTACCCATACTCATCACCTTTCTACTCAAGGCATCGGCCACCATATTAGCCTTCCCGCGATGATACAAAATGGTGATATCATAGTATTTCAACAACTCCAACCACCTCTTCTGCCTCAAGTTAAGATCCTTTTGCTTGAATATTGTAGACTCCGATGATCCGTGAATACCTCACACGATACGCCATAAAGATAGTGCTTCCAAATCTTCAGCGCATGAACAATGGTCACTAACTCTAATCCATGAACAGTGCAATTCTTCTCATGAACTTTCACATGCCGTGACGCGTATGCAATTACCCTGCCATCCTACATCAATATTGCACTGATCTCAATGCGAGATGCATCATAATAAACCGTGTATGATCATGAACCTGTGGACAATACCAACAATGGCATTATAGTCAAAGCAGTCTTGAGCTTCTGAAAGCCCAACTCACACTCATCCGACCACTTGAACGGAGCGCCCCTCTGGGTCAATCTAATCAATGAGACTGCTATGGATGAAAATCCTTCCACGAACTGGCGATAATAACTCGCCAACCCTAGGAAACTTCAGATCTCAGTAGTTGAAGTAGGTCTAGGCTAGTTCTGAAGTCCCTAAATCTTCTTAGGATCCACTTTTATGCCCTCTGCTGATACAACATGCCCCAAAAAGGAGACTACATCTAATCAAAACTCATACTTTGAAAACTTGGCATATAAATGATTATCCCTCAGAGTTTAAGTACAAACCGAAGATGCTGCTCATGCTCCTCTCAACTGCGGGAGTATATGAAGATATCATCAATGAATATAATCACAAAAGAATTCAAATAGATCTTGTCACCCTGTTCATCAGATCCATTAATGATGCTGGGGAATTTATCAACTCAAATGACATCACTACGAATTCATAATGCCCATACTAAGTCCAAAAAGTCATGTTAGGGACATACGATGCCCTAATCTTTGGCACCCTGAAGCTGATCAAATAAGTCATCAATCTTCGACAGCGAATACTTATTTGATAGTGACTTTGTTCATCTGTCGATAGTCTATACACATTCTCATCGACCCATATTTTATCTTCACGAACAACACGGGTATACCCCTGGGTGAGATACTAGGTATAATGAATCCCATATCCATCAAATCTTGCAACTGCTCCTTCAATTGCTTCAACTCTGGCGGGGCCATACGGTATGGTGGAATAGAAATGGGATGTGTTCCGGAGCCAAATCAATACATAAGTCAATATCGCTATCGGGTGTCATCCCCAGCAGATCTACAGGAAATACCTCTGGAAACTCACGCACAACTAGTACTATATCCATAGAAGGAACCTCCAAACTCGAATCACGAATATATTCCAAATATGATAGACATCTATTCTTGACCATACGTTGAGCCATGACATAAGAAATACCCCTGCTAGTATCATGATCAGAAGTGATATAAAAGAAGAATCTATGTTAAATTATATTTTTTTGGCTAAAATAATGTTTTAGAGTTCAAATCCAAACATATAGACTTATATGCAAGAAGCGCAAGAAGTCCAAGAAGCTCAAGATTGATTTCAAGAACCTAAGATTCTTTCCTTATTAAAATAGGATTTATTTTTTTCCTTTTAGGATAAGGATTTTTCTTTTAGTAGGATTCTAGTTTCTTTTCCTTGTAGAATAAGGATTTTACTTTCCTTATCATTAGTTATTTTATTTCCTTATTAGAATATGAATTGTAGTCATCAAAGAAGAGACTCTAGGCATATATAAAGGGTTCTCTTTCCTTGTAGAATGGAATTCACGTTTTTTGACGCTTGCCCTAGTTATACAATAGAGTGTTTTTCTCTTTTTGGTCTTCTTTATCGTTGTGTTTGGTTCCAAGCAAGGTGGTTGGAGTCTTTATATTATTTTTAGTTGTGTGGTGTTTTTTTATCACGTTAATTGATTCCAAGTGGTGACTTTAGGAACTTGTTTAGTTCTTAATCTAAATCTGTTCTTTTGATATCATAGAATCATAACTTTCATTGAACTGGTGCAATATCAATATTTACTTTTTTTGAACGAGTAAATAGTCTTTCTTATAGTTTAGATCGTCATCTTTCACCTTGTTTTTTAATCATCAGATTCCGAGTCCTAAAACTTGAGATATGTTGTTTATTGCAATCGACCTATAAGCAACGTTTTCATTTCAAGATCTTGATCCTGGTCGCTTGGTTTTTTGTTACCTCGAAGAATCACATTAATACATAAATGTGATGAGTGCTCGGAGCCAAATCAATACAGAAGTCAATATATCTGTCGGGTGGCATCCTCGGTAGATCTACAAGAAATACCTTTGGAAACTCACGCATAACTGGTATTGAATCCATAGAAGAAACCTCCAAACTCGAATCACGAACATAGGCCAAATATGCTAGACATCTATTCTTGACCATATGTCGAGCCTTGACATAAAAACTACCCCTGCTAGTAGCATGGCCCGGAGTTCCTCTCCACTTTAATCGAGCCAACCCCGATATGGCTAAGGTCACCATCTTGGCATGAAAATTCAATATAGCATGGTATGGTGACAGCCAATCCACACCCAAGATAACATCAAAATCTACCATATCAAAAAGTAGGAGATCTATGCTAGTCTCAAGACTCCTAATAGTAATCAAACACAAGCAATAGATGCAATCTATGACAATAGAATCTCCCACATGTATGGACACATACATATGTGCACTCAAAGAATCACGAAGCACAACCAGATATGAAGCAAAGTAGGATGACACGTAGGAATAATGTCACGACCCAAAATCTGACTAGTCGTGATGGCACCTAACCCAACCCGCTAGGTAAGCCAATTAACCACTAGCCAATTTCAATAACCATTAATAAAGAAATTAACTAAAGAAATATCATAATCTAATACATTCCCCAAGAACTAGTAGTACAAATCATGAGCTTCTAAGACTATAATTTACATAGCTGAAATGAAATAAATACATCGTCTGTCTGAAAAGTACATAAACAGAGTTTTGCAGATCTAAAAATATCACGAACAAGAGGAAGCTACAACAAGGATGCATGTACATCTTCGATCTAGCTCCCATCGATTACAGCAACATCAGCAGCCAACATCTGCACGAAAGGTGCAGAAGTGTAGTATTAGTACAACCGACCCCATGTACTCAATAAGTAACAAACCTAACCAACATCTTGCATTCTCTCTCACTATGCTCAAGACACTCAATCATTCAGCATTGAACAAAACCCGTTGCGGCGTGCAAGGGATCCCTATTTATAGTCGACTGCACTCACTAGGGGTGTGCAGACTCTGGAGGGGCTCCTTGCATCCCAAGCGCTATATCGCTGCGGCGGGCAGCCCGATCCCATAAAATGTAATCCATATAACATGTTGCGGCGTGCAGCCCGATCCCAAAATATCAATATAACATGCTGGACGTGCAACACGATCCTAAAATAGCAATATAAAATGTTGCGACGTGCAGCCCGATCCCAAAATATCAATCTCACTCAGGTCCTCGGCCTCACTCAGTCATCACTCTCCAGTCTCACTCACGGGCTCAGAATGCCATGAAACTAGCCCGACAACAATGATATGATGTATCAATAAATAACTGAGACTGAGATATGATATGAATGCATGAATATGACTTAGTACGAAATATCAATGAAATCAGTGAGATGACAGTAAGAAACAACCACTATGGGTCCAATAGTATCGGCATAATGCCTAAACATGATATCTTGCATGATTGACAGCTCAATTACTTTATAACATGGTGAAAACTTGGATATCGACAAAATAGGACCACTATATAGTGCCATAGAAATAACAGAGTCCCAATTCACATGGTGCACGCCCACACGCCCGTCACCTAGCATGTGCGTCACCTCAATACCAATCACATAACATGTATTATGGGGTTTCACACCCTCAGCGCTAAGATTAGAAAAGTTACTTACCTCGCACAAGCCAATACTAATGCCAAACAAGCCAAGCGGTACTCCAAATATGCCATCCTGCGCGTTCAGACCTCCGAACGGCTCAAAACTAACCAAAAACAACTCTAATGCATCAAACAATGCTAAAGGAACCAATCTCGATCGAAATATCAAATCTTGAATCAAAAGCCCAAAACCGGCAAAATGCCCAACTCGGGCCCGCACCTCGGAACCCGACTAAATTTACAAATCCAACAACTCATTCAATTACGAATCCATCCATACTAGTTTCACTCAAATCCGACCCCAATTCGATGTTCAAAACTCAAAATTTCATATTATGAAACTTTAGGCTAAAACCTCCAATTTCCTCTTTAAACTTCATCAACCAAAAGCTAAAATCAAAGATAGATTTATGGAATATAACCAAAACCGAGTAGAGAACACTTACCCTAATTCATATGGTGAAAATTGCTTTAAGAATAGCCTCAATCCGAGCTCCATAGCTCCAAACAATGTAAAAATTGCTGAAACCCTCGAAATAGAGTACTTTATAATCTGCCTAGGACTCCTCTTTCACGAACGCGGGAAATCTATCGCGTTTGCGATGGATAAAACTCACACTGCCACAAAAAACTCTACGCGTTCGTGATACACCCCACGCGAACGTGATGAACACTACTACCAAAGCTTCGCGAACGTGACTGACCTTACGCTATTGCATATAAGAACGCTCAAATTCCCAGCTGCCAACCTCAATACTTCGCGAACGTGATTTTCCATACCTAAACACGAAGAGAACTTGCCCCAACTCTACATGAACGAGGGACATACTTCGCGATCGTGAAGAACAATTTGTTGTTTCCATCAAAATACACTACGTGTTTGCGATACTAGCCACGTGAACGCGATGACGAACTGAGACACCAGAAAACAGTAGAACACAGCAGTACCAAAATGAAAAAAACATTATCCGAAATTAATCCGAAACACGCCCGAGCCCTCGGGACCCCATCCAAACATGCCAACAAGTCACATAACATAACACGGACCTACTCGAGGCCTCAAAACACACATAACAATTTCAGAACGATGAATCACACCTCAATTCGAATTCCATGAACTTTGAAACTTCAAACTCGCACAACCGATGCTGAAACCTATCAAATCACGTCCGATTGACCTCAATGTTTGTACACAAGTTACATTCGACATAATGGACTTGTTCCAACCTCCGAAATCATAATCCGACCCCGATATCAAAAAGTTCACTCTTGGTTAACCTTTCCAAAATTTCAACTTTCGCCATTTCGAGCCAAAATCAACCACGGACATCCAAATCACAATCCGGAGCTCCTAAATCTAAATTCACCCAACGGACCTACCGAAACCATCAAAACTCCATTCCGGGTTCAAATTCACAAAAAGTCAAACTTGGTCAACTCTCCCAATTTAAAGCTTCAACAATGAAATCCATTTCTCCAATTCTATTCCAAATAACCTGAAAGCCAAAACCGACGATTCACATAAGTCAAAATACATCATATGGAGCTACTCATGCCCGTAAACTACCGAGCAAAGTGAAAATGCTCAAAACGACCAGACGGGTTGTTATATCCTCCCACACTTAAACATACATTCGTCCTCGAACGTGTCCAGAGTTGTTCTCGAAGCCATCAAACTGCCGTATAACCTTTCCATGCACATACCCGAGGGTGATCCCACGTCACCCTATCCCATACAGGTCTGATAACATAACATAACTGAAATTTCTCAATTCACCCTAGCCCACAAGCCTTCGAATCAAATTTTCAACATCAGGAATTTCTTATAAGATCAGAATTTCGCATCTACATACTGTATAAGTTTGAACAAGCTATACCAAAAGTCGTAACCATAACTCAAATACTCAAATTCAAATACCACATAGATCAAATACTCGAAACAATGATTTCTAATCACAGTAGCTGCTCAAATCAACCCAATGCCGGTAATAAACCTCATATCAAATAAAACCTCATTCTAAAACCTTCGTACACTGTCGATGATGAAAGAAACACGCAGAACTCATAACCATTCTCCAGATCAACCAGTCATGGAATTCCTCCCATTCGACAAGAACTATAGCAAACTCTAAGCCGACTTTCTATATTATCCTTCCAAACATGTTGTAATGAATTCCGATAGTATCCATCCTAGGTCTAATGATCTCATATCATCCAACACGACCGCTCTAGTGACATACCACATCAATACAATCTGGTGCCATAACCTATGAAATCCGTGCACCAATAAGCAACCTTCCAAATATACTCAAATCATGGAAAACTGATTCAGACGGGAGAACTGTCCCGCAAGCTCCACAAGTAATACCATAACGCAATGCTAAGTACCTATCACACACCGTAGAACTAAACACACGAATCTAAAACAAAGGATCAGATCTTAACATAACTTCGCTGCAATGCGTGACCTTATCCAAATACTGGTCCATAATAAATACCTCAAGCCACCCTGCTAAAAATCAATAACCATGTGCAATTCGACATCAAGTACTCCAAGTGCATTACCATAGCCAAGGGGAAGCAAATGACACAATGCCACACAATACCCGAAAGAACATAACAAATACTCCATCAACCAAGCAATACCCAATATTCTTCTCGCTCAAATTCTGCTATAAGGCCCCAATAGAACCACACCATATGTGCATATAACTAATTAATCACAACTCCTTGTAGCATAGAAGAGTAACTCACAGATCATCTCAGAACACGAATATGCTCAACAACAACTGAATGGCACATCCCTCAACAATAGTAGTATGGAGCCAACCAATCTGGCTCGGCGTAGAATACACATCCTAATTGGGCCTACCTATGGACCCCCAAATCGACTCTGGTCACCCACAAATTGATAAATAACCCTCCGAAAATCCACAATGACTAAATCATAACATATATTATCATCTGGCTAACTTCGGCCATAAACTCACAGTCCACAACCATGAAACAATATGCTCCTGAGATCTCCCAGCCTCCAAATCCATAAAATACACGAATCACCATGTCAGATTCTTTCTCCACTGCCAGAATGTCTAACACATTTCTCATACACGATCATCCCATGAGAAATACTTCTAAAACTCTTCCGTGCCACATAGAAAAATTTGAATATCAGCAGTCGATCAACCAGGAGAGTGTCGCAATACCAATGAAGTGCCCATAATCAAAACACATTGCCCCTTCTCAAATATATACTCTCATTAGGCCATACTTAATAGTAATATCATTTACCTAGTCATCTGAAACCGTCCATGCTGCCTACGAATTAATGTCCTTCCTTTAAAAACTGAACTATGACCTTACACGTGCAAATGTCAATCCCACACAACACACCGCATCTACCATGCCATCCTCTAAAGAGTACAAGAATCTCATAATCAACTCTAAGTTATAAGCAGAAGACATACCCGATCAGTCAGAAACCTTCCATTGATCTTATCCCGTTGAAAATCCCAATATGCAACATATTCCTCACGCCGGTAGGAAATATACTCCTGGAGCCGTGGTAAAACACAATGGAAACTCTTTGAAACCCATCTGCACACAACAAGGCTATCAGAGGTGAATCTCTCTAACTCACCCAGCCACGCAGGTCGCCAAAACCAAAGAGCATTGCCACGAAAGACATATGGAGACTAGCCACATCATAAGCACCCAAAGAACTGATTATATCCATTACTCTGCTGATCCAATCTACTACCACGCTGTCCTATTTCTCCAAGTCCCTTCCAAATTGACTTCAAATTGATACTTCTCCTCGCTAGAATGCCACGATCCTTAACCAAAATTCACCAAACAAGAGACCCTAGTATAAAACCACAACGCCCTAAGGCCCATAAGCCGTTGACTTCCCTCTTAAGCACCCCAAAGCATCATAACCGAGACACCCACTCTAAAGAGATCTTATTTGAACCTAAGACTGTTTCCTTCACCTTCTCGACACAGAAATGCATAATCCACAATGGTATAAAAATGCCACAAGTCTCGACACCATCCAATGTAACTCTCGGTTTCTATCCATATACTAATCTTTAAAATTCCAAATCGCTATATATAATTATTGAATCCATTAGATCCATTATCGAGAGTCATCCACTCTACTCAAATCTCAATTGCACCGCCCCAAACGGGCAAAACAACCGGTGCCCCATTGGCACAACGACACCCAAAGGAGTAACCCACACTCCTAAACAACCGAGCAAATTCCTACTTCATGTACACTACATCCTTCGCGAATAACCACTTAATTATTTTATTATTCCCATATATACATAGAGTGTAATACAACCTATATCCAGAAATTCCTTTACCCGAGTCATCCTCAATCTCAACCCATGCAATCATAGATGATTCACTAGTATACCTCAAACCAAAACCAATACAACATATAATCGTACAATCAACTCGTTCATAGCAGACTCAACCACTTGGGTCAAAGCCACCGAACAAAACAATCGATAACATCACGATACCCATACTCTATTACTGCCAGAATCCCGCACTAAAGTTCAACTAAATCTTTTGTAAGCTCATGTAACACAAACCATATAATACCTCAAATCGTCTTCAAATATCGCATTCATCCTCGTGATAGTCAGGTCAGCTGTTACAACCGATCCAAACTCAAATCGCACAAATATACCCAACTGGTAGAAAATAACGCCTCCACACAACATTATAAAAATCACACATCCGTAGATTACCTCACATGTTATAACCCACCTGCTAAGCCTCAAACTAGAATCTCTTTATACCCTTTCACAGCCACAACTACTAAGCAATTACTTAATCTTCTCGATTCTGAACTCGTCAACAAGACATTAGAATCTACTTCACTCCACAACTAAACAACATGAGAGATCCCTCAACACACCCATAACGCGAGACCATATGCCAAATCAAGACAGAAATAAAACACCCCATAGTCCTTGCTACATCTCAAGTAAACTCTTCTCGTCATATTCAAACCATATGAACACATCTCGCAGTCACAGCATACGCATCACGTGTCATCCAGCCACAAATTCCACTAATAGGGACATTACCGGACATATATATCCAAAAACACGTGCTCACACAATCAACATCTCTACTCTCAAGCCATAGTCAATACCTGGCCTCAAGTCCTACAGACTGGCCCATCATCAACATACAGAAATCACATCTCGCACCCCTTTCAAAGAATCACATGCAGACGAATGCACAGCGGATATCGAGTGCTCACATATGCATACGAATGCCTGGAAGGAATTCAAAGAGTTACGCTTCAAGCTGAATCACTACCGCACGATAAGGAAAGAAAGATGGGAAGTATATCCTAAATGTCCTATAGCTTCTTGAATATAGATATGGACGTCATCATACCGATCCGCAAGACTCTACTAGACACTTGCTCAAGACTTGTAGAACCTATGAACCTAGAGCTCTGATACCACCTTGTCATGACCCGAAATCCGACTAGTCGTGATGGCACCTAACACAACCCGCTAGGTAAGACAATTAACTACTAACCAATTCCAATAACCATTAATAAAGCAATTAAGTAAAGAAATATATAAATCTAATACATTCACCAAGAACTGGTAGTACAAATAATGAGATTTTAAGAATAGAATTTACAAAGCTGAAATGAAATAAATACATTGTCTGTTTGAAAAGTACATATACAGAGTTTTACAGATCTAAAGCTACCACGAACAAGAGGCAGCTACAACCGGGACGCAGGTACATCTTCTATCCATCTCCCATCGATCACAGCAACATCAGTAGCTAACATATGCATGCAAGTTACATATATATAGTATGAGTACACCCGACCCCATGTACTCAATAAGTAACAAACCTAACCTTAGGTTGAAAGTAGTGACGAGCTAACACGAAGGTCGGATCCAATACCAATATTACACAACTCAACATAACAGCATAATACAAGTAATAAAAGAGTATCTCAGAAATAAAAGGCTCAGTTTGTTCACATTTCCAGAAAAGTTGGAATTAGTGAAAACCCAAATCTTTAACCAAAAAAGCCAAAATACGAGTGAGTTTAAAAACTATGATTTTTCCCAAAGTCTTTTCAACAATTAGGAAGATATTTCATTTTTTGATAACATGAGGAAAGTACTTCTCTATGCCTACATGTCAAGATATAAGTAAAATCATTAATGTCCCCACAACTAGGTAGCACAAGAAATTGCACCTCTATGCGTGTATCACAAGTACGCATGTCAAATGCAATGCATATTGATGATGAGCTCATGTACTCACACTCTCAGAGTACTCAATCTCACTGTCTTGCATTCTCTCTCACTATGCGCAGCACACTCAATCACTCAGCGTTGTACAAAACTCGTTGTGGCGTGCAGCCCGATCAATATTTATAGTTGACTGCTCTCACTGGGGGTGTGCAGACTCCGAAGGGGTTCCTTCCAGCCCAAGTGCTATATCGTTGTGGCGTGCTGCCTGATCCCATAAAATGTAATCCATATAACATGCTGCGGTATGTAGCCCGATCCCAAAATATAAATATAGCATGATGCGGTGTGCAGCCCGATCCTAAAGTAGCAATATAACATGTTGCGGCGTGCCGCCCGATCCCAACATATCAATCTCACTCAGGCCCTCGGCCTCACTCAGTCATCACTCTCCAATCTCACTCACGGGCTCACAATGTCATGAAACTACCCCAACAACAATGATTTGATGTATCTATAAATAACTGAGATTGAGATTTGATATGAATGCATGAATATGACTGAGTACGAAATATCAATGAAATCAGTGAGATGACAATAAGCAACGACCATTATGGGTCCAAACAGTATCGGCATAATGCCTAAACATGATATCTTGCATGATTGACAACTCAATTACTTTATAACATGGTGAAAACATGGATATAGACAAAATAAGACCACTATAGAGTGCCATAGAAACAATAGAATCCCAATTCACATGGTGCGCGCCCACACGCCTGTCACCTAGTATGTGTGTCACCTCAATACTAATCACATAACACGTATTACAGGGTTTCATACCCTCAGCGCTACGATAAGAAGAGTTACTTACCTCAAACAAGCCAATACCAATGCCGAACAAGCCAAGCGATGCTCCAAAGATGCCATCCCACGCGTGCAGACCTCCAAACGGTTCAAAACTAACCAAAAACAACTCAGATGTATCAAACAATGCTACAGGAACCAATCCCGATCGAAAGCTCAAATCTTGAATCAAAAGCCCAAAACTGGCCAAAAGCCCAACACGGACCCGCACCTCGAAAACCAATGAAATTTATAAAATTCAACAACCCATTCAATTACTAATTCAACTATACTAGTTTCACTTAAATACGACCTCAATTCGATGTTCAAACCTCAAAAATTCATATTATGAAACGTTAGGCCAAAACCCCCAATTTCATATTTAAAATTCATCAACCAAAAGCTAAAATCAAAGATAGATTCATGGAATATAACAAAATTGCTTCAAGAATCTCCTTTATCCGAGCTTCAAAGCTCCGAAAAATGTAAAAATGGATGAAACCCTAGAAATATAGTCCTTTATACTCTCTCCAGGCCTCCTCTTTCGCGAACGCGAGAAATACATCACGTTCGCGATGAATAAAACTCAGACTGCCACAAAAGACTCTACACGTTCGCGATACACCCCATGCGAATGCGATGAACACTGCTTCCAAAGCTTCGCGAATGCGACTGAGCTTACGCGATCGCATAGAAGAACGCTCAATTTCTCAACTACCAACCTCACTTCGCAAACGCGATCCTTCACATGCGAACGCATAGAGAACTTGCCCTAACTCTACGCAAATACGGGACATACTTCGCGATCGCGAAGAACAATTTGTTGTTTCCATCAAAATACACTAGGCGTTCGTGACACTAGCCACGCGAACGCGATGAAGAACTGAGACACCAGAAAATAGCAGAACACAACAGTACCAAAATGAAGAAACAATGATCCGACATCAATCTGAAACACGTCTGATCCCCTCGGGACCCCGTCCAAACATGCCAACAAATCCCATAACATAACACGGGCCTACTCGAGGACACAAAACACATATAAAAACATTGGAACTACGAATCACACCTCAATTCGAATTCCATGAAATTTGAAACTTCAAACTTCCACAACCGATGCTGAAACCTATCAAATCACATACGATTGACATCAAATTGTGCACACAAGTTACATTCGACATTACGGACCTGTTCCAACTTCCGGAATCGAAATCCGACCCCGATATCAAAAAGTCCACTCCCGGTCAACCTTTCCAAAATTTGAACTTTTGCCATTTCGAGCCAAATTCAACTACGGACCTCCAAGTCACAATCCAGACGCGCTCCTAAGTCCAAAATCACCCAACGGACCTACCAGAACCATCAAAACTACATTCCAAGTTCAAATTCACAAACAGTCAAACTTGGTCAACTCTCCCAATTTAAAGCTTCAACAATGAAATCCATTTTTCCAATTCGATTCCGAATAACCTGAAAACCAAAACTGACGATTCACACAAGTCAAAATACATCATACGGAACTACTCATACCCATAAACTACCGAGCAAAGTGCAAATGCTCAAAACGACTGGGCGGGTCGTTACAAATAAGTAGAGCCCGGATCAAATAGGATTGATGAGTCTCTATAAGAAATTGGAACAATAACTTTAATAATGGCGTCAGACGACCCGGCCTCAGGTCTAGCTGAAAAAGCATAAAATCGGGGTTGGGCCCTACCACTCTGACCTATATCTCTGGGACAGCCTCTAACTGGCTGGCCTCCACCTCTGACGGCCTGACCTCCACTTCTAACGTCCTAACCTCCACCTCTGGCTACCCGGCCCCTACCTATAGATGGTTGAACGAGCAGTGGAGCAACCAGTGCCAGAACCATAGCACTAGAACTCTATTATGGCATGCCTCCCAACAATCTCGGACAGGACCTCCTGATGTGACCAGTAGCTCTATACTCAAAACACCTATCCTGTCGTTGCGGATGTTGAAGCTGAAGATGAACCGAACAGGCTGGATAACAATGGTGATAGCTCTAAAGATGAGGTGCACGAATAGGAGTTGATGGTGCACTGTAGGCTGGCTTCCCAGAATGAGGTACTTAAGGACCACGACTCCCTGAAGCATTGTAAGATGCCTGAAGCGCTGACTAAAATGGCCTGGGAGGATGGCCCTTACCGAAAGTAGCCCTGCCTCTAGATGAGGCACCACTGAAACTACTGGAATGACGAGGCATGTTATCAGATAATGACCCTCTCTCTTGAGCATGAACCATCGCGATCCATCTCGCAATATCTACAACCCTCTAGAAAGTAATATCATCTACAGTCTCATTGGCCATCTGTAACATGATAATGAAAGTGAACCCATCAAGGAATCTCCTCACTCTCTCCCACTAAGTAGGGAGCAAGATAATGTTATAGCGATCTAGGTCCACAAATTGAATCTCGTACTAGGTAAAAAACATACTACCCTGCTAAAGATGCTCAAACTGCATGCGGTAATCCTCTCTCAGAGTTACAGGGTTGAACTTCTCTAAAAATAGTTTTGAAAACAGATCTCGTTAAGTGAATGCGAACCAGCTAGTCTAGTCAACATATGATATCTCCATCATCTCTTGGCGGAACCAGTCGTATGAAACACTACCAAATCGACCCCATTAGTCTCAACTATACCCATTTTGTGCAGCATATCGTGGCAATGGTCCAGGTAATCCTGTGGGTCCTCAGAAGATGCACCACAAAAATGATAAGGGAAGATCTTGGTAAACTTAGCTAACCTCAACAATATCACCGGCCTGTGCCGTAATGACCGGCTGAACTACTCGAACTGTCAGGACTGTTGAGTCTGATACTGGGGAGCCACCTGCTCCGGGGTGTGAGTAGCGGGAGTCTATGCTCCTCCCCCAGCCTGAGAGATGGTTGGTGCCATCGTAAATATACCGGTCTGGGCCACACTCTCTATAAGGCCCACCAAGAGGACTAGAGCATCCTAAAGAACTGGAGTGGCTATGAACCCCTCCGGGGCCTGAGTTGCTCCGATGGGTATAGTATGAGCTGGAACATCCTCCTCGTGATCAATTTGAGGCTCCGCTGCGAGTGCTACTGCTCAAGCTCTAGGCCGAGCTCTGCCTCTGCCTCGGCTTTTAGTTCGACCTCGGTCTCGACCTCTGCCCCTGGTATGAGCTGCCACTGAGAGCTCGGGCTCCTGTTCGGCTACAGTTGTTATGCGTGTTCTCGCAATCTGTGAGAGAACAAGAATAGAAGGGTTCAAACATCAAGGATAGTACAAAATCGGATGATAGAGAAGGATAGAAGTAACCTAGGTAACCTAGTAACATTAAGGGAAGAGCTTGCTCCTGACCCGTGAGACCTGGGTAACCTAGTTCTATAATACCAACTTGGCACGGCCCGGAATTTCCACCCTCGAGACCGGGATGGCGCATAACATTTCACTTGCTAGGCAAGCCAACGTTAGAAATAGTGTTTAACCGTTTTTAACAATTCAAATTAAATACTAACCCAGATGCTGAATAAACTAAAATGGAGTGAGAAAACCATAATAACAGTGATATCTAGATACAATCCTGAACTGGTATCACAAGTACACGAGAAACTAGAGTACTACATACAATAGTTTGAATGAAAGCCAGACTGTCTGAAATTAAATAAACAACTAGAGTAATGTATAAGGGGACTTCAGGACTACGAATACCATGCGGTTGTACCTCATGCCTCCGTCAAACAATCAATCTGAGCAATATACTGACCGCCGCTAGGACTGACTCCAAAATATGCATAAGAATTACAGAGTGTAGTATGAGTACAATTGACCCATGTACTTTGTAAGTGCCGATCCTAACCTCAACGAAGTAGTGACGAGGCTAAGACATGTCACTTACAATAACCTGTACGCAGTATAATAATAATAACAGGAAAGGAAACATAGGAAAAGTAAGGCAGTTAACTTATGAAAACAAACTCAACCCTCAAAATCTATAAATCAAGAAACATCACTCCTCAGAATCTCGTATGAAAATACTGAAAGCTAACACAATACAACAATGAATACAACACACACAATCTGTTCTAGCACGCAACCTGATCCCACCATACACATAATCCTCCCTTATTTAACAATATCAATATCAAGAATAACATGTCAAATCCGATGCGGCACGCAACCCAATCCCAACATATCAATCAGAATTAGTATCATAATCCTCCCTTATTTCACCATATCAAAATTACATATAAAATCTGTTGTGGCATGCTACCCGATCCTAGGAAATCAATATCAATCCTTCTTTATTCCTCTTATTGTGGAGTGCAACCCGATCCATAAACAAAATCAATAAATGTAATCAACTCAACAACTCAATTCACAAGAATCTCTACGATTAAGAATATTAAAGCAAAGCCAAAAACGAACCTCATACCAAATCAAGGAATGTTACAATTAATACAAAGAAACAAGCCAAGCCAAATATATGACAGTTAAAGTGTACGAGTAAGACAAGTAAGGCAAGTAACAATTAATTATGGAATTATGGAAGAAACAAGCATTTAAATACAAGAGTAAATAGATCACAAGTAAAAAGTTATGGCATAAAAAGCAATTAAAACATGTAACAGTTAAGACATGGAATAACATGATTAATGAAATACGAGAAAGCATGAAAACAACTATTTTGATAGTGTACATACACTCGTCACCTCGCATATACGCCGTTACACATGTAATTCACATAACATATAGTTCAAGGTTTCCTAATTCCCCCAAATCAAGGTTTGACCCAACACTTACCTCGCTCTGCAATCAAATCAAAGCAAAACTGAGGTCTTTCCTCTAAAATCCGCATGCCGCCTTCCTCCTGCACACCAATCGAAACTAACCAAAATCGACTTTAAAAATATCAAACTCTACTAGGTAAATCAATTAAAATACACAAAGTTAAGGTCTTTACACTTTTTCAAAAAAGTCCACAAAAGTCAACCCCGGGCTCACTTGGTCAAAACCCGAGATTTGGACCAAAACCCAATTCCCCATTTACCCCTGAGCCCGATTATATGATTAGTTTCAAAATCCGACCTCAATTTGAGGTCTAAAACTCAATTTTACAAACAACTCTCAATTATACCCAAATCCCTAATTTCTACCATGAAAATCCTAGATTTAATGTTGAAAACACTTGGAAAGTAATGGTTAATTGAAAAGAAATAGATTAAAGTTTCATACCAATGTATTTGGTAAGAAAATCCTCTTACAAAATCGCCTCTAGGGTGTTTAGGGTTAAGAGTTTGTAAAAAATGAACAAAATCCCGTGTTCTCAGTTCTTTTTTGTTCAGGCGCAGATATCGCAAATGTGACCAGGATTTCGCGATTGCTAACCTCGCAAATGCAAAGAAGTCCTCACAAATGCAAAGAAGTCCTCACAAATGCAAAGAAATCACATTTCTATTGCCATCGCAAATGCAA
>AWOL01S0025336.1:2878-16719 GCA_000715115.1 Nicotiana otophora
GGAGTGGGGAATACACATACCTTATAAAAACAAACAAGACCATGCTTGAAAAATTAAATAGATAACTTAATTTTCCTATTAAAAGCAATTTGTTTTTAAAAAAAAAAGGGAATTTATGTACATTGAGGATGAGCAGGTAAATTAATTGAGATATGATTAAAAAATAATTGGGTACATTGAACCTTCCGCCGTGGTTATTTCTTTTAATAGATACACTGTACTTTGAGATCTTCTTTGATTATTTACCATTAAAATACTTAGATAAGTAAAGCATTTCTTTTTAAATTTGAAACTTTAAATGAATAGTATGAACATCACATACAACAACAACCCAGTATAATCCCACTAGTGGGGTCTGGGGAGGGTAGTGTGTACACAGACCTTACTCCTACCCTAGGGTAGAGAGGCTGTTTCCAATAGACCCTCGGCATCCTTCCCTCCAAGAACTCCCCACCTTGCTCTTGGGGTGACTCGAACTCACAACCTCTTGGTTGGAAGTGGAGTATGAACATCACATGCTGAACGAAATGGCTATTAATTAAATATAGATAGACAACAAACTCTCTGTTCGAAGAAAGTTTAGGTTTTTTTAACACAAAAGAATTAACCAAATCAAAACATATGATACCTAAAGGTTGCCATTTTTATGAAAGTATTTACCCGAAAAACGGATAGATTTGAATTTATACATAGCTCTAAGGGCACGTGGTATAATTTGGCATAAATCGTATAAGTAGAAATATCGGATATTGACTGTAAAGAATGAAATACAAACCGAGTTGGAATGTGGAATGGTTTATGAATAAGCAAGATGAATCAATGTGTAAAGCTCAAAAGAATAATCTCTCAAAAATGGGAGCGTATCAATAGTATCCAAGTTATATTGTATATGTGCCTTTATGTCATGCCTTACAGAAATAGTAGCTATCCCTCTTATAGTGGAGAGATCCTATTTTAGATATAATTAAAAATACATAGTGAGGATCCCATGGTAAATTAGCTTTTCTCTAATTTCCACCGAAATTCTCTCCCTTAGTGCAATGCAATGGCTCTTGTCTCTTGGCCCTATCTTGGTCGGACTTGGTATTGGTCGATTTCCAGACTTAGAGCTCGATATTGACTCGAGCTCGATATTGGCTAGGGGTTCGATATCGACTAGGGCTCGACATTGGCCGGTCTCTGGCTCTTAAGCTCGATAACACAGCTTCACATCATAACTCGATATTGGCTCGAACTTGACAATGACTTCGAGCTCGGTATTCGATCGGTTCATGAAACATGAGCTCGGTAACCTGACTTCAGATCTCATTTCGATATTACAAAGACACTCTTCGGTCCACTATGTTCTAATCTCGACTAATCATACTGTCACGCCCCAAAACCGAGGAGCGCGCCCGGCGCTCAACCGAGTGAACTCGGCCGAGCAAGTCTATTAGATTTTCTTTTACCCAAACTCACTCATGAATAAAAAGAATATATATATTTTCGTTAATCAACCAATAAAGTGATCATGTCTGCAATACCAATTTCTTACCACCAGTTACTTTATTTTAAAGTATCAATTCCAAACATATTTTTCATAATCTGAAGTGGAAATAGCAATTCAAGCACAACACACGAGTTTGACTTCCCCAGCACCATTATACAACCCACACTATGTCTACGGAGCCTCTATAGATAAAGATGAGTACAATGATAATGCCGGCAACAAGGCCCCGGCTATACCTCAAACAGAATACACAAAGAACAAAAGATACATGACCCCGGGATGAAGTGGGGCTCACCAAGTCAGCTGGGAAGAAAGTGTACTCCTATCACCGATTAATATCTCCTGTTGTGAAACCACCTGCATCTATTTAAAGATGCACCGCCCCCGGCAAAAGGGATATTAGTACCGTCAAATATTACTAGTATGAAAACTAAACACCAATTTAAGAATTCAGAAATACAAGATGAATATGATGAACCAGTGCGGCAATAATATAATATAGATAATAGTTTAAACCAGAGTAAGCTTATTAAGAGCTATCAATAACATTTATAGGAGTTAAGATGAGATCCTCTCTAACCATCTTCACACAAAGTGGCCCCGCCGCCTCACCCAATGTATGCAGGTGGAGGTGTAAGTACAATACCACAACTCTACTCAAGCGGCCCTGCCGCCTCATCCTAATGTATGCTGGTGGATGTATAACCACATTATCAAGAACCTACACAAGTGGCTATGCCGCCTCACCCAAATGTTTGCAGGTAGAAATGCATCAACGATACCAATACCAACACAAAGCGTCTATGCCGCCTCACCCCAATATATGCAGGTAGAATTGCATCAACGATACCAATACCGACACCAAGCGGCTATGCCGCCTCACCCCAATATATATAAGTGGGTGGTGGTGCCACAACAATACCAAACTATACACAAAGTGGTCGTACCGCCTCACTCCAATGTATGCGGGTGGAGGTGCAGTCCCATAATACCATAATCCCTACACAAATTGGTCATGCCGACTCATCCCAATATCTGCGGGTGGAGGTGTATCAAAATCTCAATCTCTACACAACTTGGCATAATAACTTTCACATAATCACGACTTGAAATTATAACATATGGATACATAATCCATAGTTTGAAACACATCCTCAATTTATAATGCAATATGATAAGAGCATTTGAAACACAAATTGAACATATATCTTTATCACAAAAATTATCGGAATACTCGGTTTGTAATCAACATCTTAGAACTTACAAGGATAACGGGAATTTTAATTCTTAAAGAAGAGTTTAGCCAACATACCTCACTTGAGCTTCCTTACACTCTAAACGTTCCAGAATTCTTAGAAACTCCAATCTATTTTAGAAATATAACAAATTGAACCAAAATTAGGAAGATGATCATGGTTCTAGCTCATTTGAGTATTTTATCAAACACTAGGTGTGCATAAGATTTCAAGGCCCATTTTATGGAGAATTCCATCATCCCACAACCCAATATTTACCATGCCTACTTCAACAATCTTCATACACCCCTTGATATCACATGCATGTAAATAAACAACCCTCCTGCCCAGAAATTATCTTGATAATTATCCAATTCTACACAAAATTCGAAAGTGAGGGTTAGAGTGTAGAATCTCCTCTAGGATGAAGACCTAATGAGTTTCCCTTCTTAATCTTCCAAAACTTGGGTAAGAATTGAATAACAATTATTGAAGAATACCTTCTCACTCTAGGGCACTCTCTCACACTCTAAAATATCAGATTATAGCTCAAAATTGGCCCAAAGAGTGTATTTAACGAAATAAGGTCGGGTTTTAAAAACCCAAAAATGGAGCTCCGGAATAGGTTCTGCGGTCGCATATGCGACTGCATAATGGATATGCAGACCGCATAATGGTTGCATAATTTCTCACAAAAATGATTGAAAATCTGTTTGTGTATGCGGTCACTATGTGGTCGCATAGTCGACCGCATAACTGTTGCTAGAATTGCCCCTTTCCTGCTCACTTCTGCGGCCATTATGCGGTTCGCAGAGTGATTATGCGGTCGCATAATGTAACGCATAAATGCACTTTTCCGGCAAAACTTTTCCTTTACTTTTCTGTGCATTGTTTAACCCAAAAAGTCCGAGCCGCGATGTAAGCCTAGTTCGGCACCCTAAAATATTATTTTCTTTGCAAATTTTATCGGGCTTTACACTTAAGTACTTTGAAATGTTTCGGGGTGTTACACATACGAAGGTCGAAACCGGTTTTGACCGTATATAGATAGCCCCCTCGTTTCTCGGGAAGAATATGGCGAGAAATGACATAATATTTCAACGGTATGACTAGATATACACTGACGTTTGCATCGATCTCGATCATGACGTACGTGATAGGTGTCCCATCGGTTCAGTAACCAAGGCATTAAATGTGTGTCAGACGATGGTCGGCCATTGCTGATATTGAACCGTCATTGCCAACCCTATAAATAGCTCCTTTATTTTTACCATTTTTTACTTTTACATCTTCAATCTCCAAATCTTCTAAGTTTTTTCTTGCATCTCCTGAGTTCTTCATCTGTAAATCTGTGATTTTTACTGCAAAATCTCTCTTTAAAACACCAAATCTTCATCATCTCTTTCCATTTTCAATCTTTAAATCCAAATGGCAAAAACGTCAAAAACAGTTCCCCAAAAAGAAGGTGCTTCTTTTTCTCGGCCTGCCGGCGACAAAACACCAGTGGAGCCACAACCGGAGGAGTGCATTGTTACTTCTGATTTTAAGATAGATAAAGCCTCGTTGGTTCCCGGTCGAAGTGAAACAGTATCGAGGTATATGTGCTCGATAACTAAGGGACACCTTGAGCAGTTGAGGAAAGATTGTGATTGGGAGGACAAAAAAAGTGATAATCCCGGCTCCCGAAGAAGATATTACTACTCATGTGAAAGGGTTTTTAAGTGTGTATACTTACCCTTTCATGTTGGGCCACCTCGACCCGGTTGTCATCGAATTTTGCCGCCAATACCAAGTAACCCTAGGCCAAATCCATCCTTCTTTATGGCAGATCGTTATTCTGATCCGCTTCTTCGTGAACAAAATCGAGGGGATGCCTATCACCCGACCACCTCATTAGATTGTACAGCCCCCACCTCTATAGAGGCCACCTCTATCGAGTTGGGTTAATAAAACTCCAGTGCCAGACTACCAAAGTGATATTCTCGAGCATAGACGAGGACAAGGATCGAGGCTGGATAGGCATGTTCATTCGAGTAAAGACTTCAGACCTAATCCCGGCCAAGAAGATGCCATTTCCCGAGGAATGGAACATAAAGCGTAAGTATAATTCTACTGTTAGCTCCTACTGTCTTGCTCCTTCATTTCTCTCATCGATATCTTTTTTGCGATGCAGCGATCGCTTGGATGCCCGGTGCAGTTCCTAACCTTAAGAGCTGGGTATGGGACCTGGCTTCGACCTCTACATACGCGATTTATCAAAGGGCCAATAGGAGGCTAAAAATCATGGTAAGCCTCTTTCCCATGTATTCGATGATTCGAACAAAATGTCTTTTTTATACTTATCTGATTTTCTTGTGTGTAGGCTTGGGCAAAGATACGGTCATGAGACCCCCGTCTGGCGAGGAAGATACTTCAGCCCTGGTACCGAAACCGGTGAAGGACAACAAGAGGAAAAGGGCCTCTACTTCCGAGGATCCAAAACTTAAGACACAGACAGTTCGTAAGCTGAGGAAGAATATCATCTTTTTGACCGAAGAATCAGTTCGACATCTAAGGGATGGAGACGAAGAAGAAAAAAATGACTGGTCCATACTGGTGGCCCGAGTGAAGAAAACCATCGATGCCCCAAAGGCACTTGGGTCGATGGCGGTTGATGAGGCTCCATCTTGATATGAGGGGATATCAGAGAAGGACTTGGACAAAGTCCTCGAGTCGTTGGAGATCGAGGATGCCTCCCACCGAAGTCAACAAACGGTGGGTATATTTGAAGGGGACGGCCCTGAAGCTCTTCGAATTGAGGAAAATGCCCCAAGTGACTCGCTTGGGGCAATAATAATCAGAGATTCACCTACTCTCCCTTCTTTTTTCGAAGGGGCAATTCGGGAAGCCCGAGCTTTGGGGACCCTCGAGGTAGCCGGGGCCCATGATGGAGAAGACCCATTTCGTGATTTGTTTACTGGTATCGAAGATACTGCCGGCCCGAGTGACGCGTCGGGTCTTTTCTTCGAGGTTCAGCGAGCCCTGAATCAGGTAAGTCTCGATTCTCTTTGTTGATGTCATATATTTCCATTTCTGCCTAACTTTTTCTCTTTTTTCATAGGCTTTAGCTCTTCATCAATAGGAGTTTTCCAAGTCTCGGTCAGAGCTGAGCCGATGTGAGGCCGATTTTCGAGTGCTTTTGGAGGAGAGAAATGCCCTCATACTTCTTAGTAAGCAAGGAGAAGAGGATACCAAAGACCTCCAAGCCGATTTGGCCAAATCTCACCAAGATCAAACTGATGTGACCGAGTAGGTAATGAAAATCTTAAAAACTCATGGGATCGATTCGGGAATAGAGGCTAACATTTCGATCTCACAGCTGCAGCAGAAGCTCGAGATGATCGGGCAGCTCCGTAAAGAGGTCGATATAATAAAGGTAGAGACCTTGGGGTGGCAAGAAGGTATGGACCGCCTTGCTGCAGAGAAAGAGGCTGCTCGAGCCCAATTATCATCGGTTGAAAGTCAGCTTCAAGGTATGAAGGAGAAAAGCTCGGCCCAAGCAAGAAAAATAGAGAAGCTCAAAGCTCGGTTGGCTTCCGAATTTGCCAAGGCCGAGAAAGTAAAGATCGAGGTGGATACGATCGTAGTCGTCTATCGGGCCAATGCTGAAGCAGCCAAAGTGAAAGCAAGAGAGGCAACCGATACCGCTCAAACTCGAGCACATCGGGTTGCTGAACTTGCCAGATGCCAATCTTGGAGGGAAACCCTCGAGGAGATCCATGCTCGAGGTTTTGATCTTACCGAAGAGATACTAAAGGCTAAAGAATTTAAAGCCGATGCTGGATTCCTGACTTTCGATGATGATGATGATGAGAGCAAGAGTGTGTCTGAGAATGGGGAGGAGCCCGATGGAGAAGAGACTGCCGCCAGAGATAATCAGGAAACTTAGGGTTTTTTCCATTTTGATCTTTTTGTGTAGGGTCCTGATCGGACCTTGTAAATACTCTTATATGTATAAAGATGTTTTCCTTTTTGGACTTGTCTTTGTCTTATTTTTCTTCCTTATGAAGATTTTATTTCATTCATGCCTTATGAAAGTTTCCATAAGTTCGAGGTTTTTAGGCAATTTGATCGAAGTCGGACCTAGCAGTCTTTATAACCGAGTGAGAGTTTTCTCGAACTCGAAGTAAGAATAGCCCATAGGCTTAATAGTCGAGTGAGTGATCGCTTGAACTAAAAGTAATGTAGCCCGTAGGATTTATGGTCGAGTGAGTGCTTGCTTGAACTCGAAGTAAGAGTAGCCCTTAGGCTTAGTAGTCGAGTGAGTGATTGCTAAAACTCGAAGTAATGTAGCATGTAGGCTTTATGGTCGAGTGAGTGCTTGCTCAAACTCGAAGTAAGAGTAGCCCTTAGGCTTAGTAGTCGAGTGAGTGATTGCTCGAACTCGAAGTAATGTAGCCCGTAGGCTTTATGGTCGAGCGCTTGCTCAAACTCGAAGTAAGAGTAGCCCTTAGGCTTAGTAGTCGAGTGAGTGATTGCTCGAACTCGAAGTAATGTAGCCCGTAGGCTTTATGGTCGAGCGCTTGCTCAAACTCGAAGTAAGAGTAGCCCTTAGGCTTAGTAGTCGAGTGAGTGATTGCTCGAACTCGAAGTAATGTAGCCCGTAGGCTTTATGGTCGAGCGCTTGCTCAAACTCGAAGTAAGAGTAGCCCTTAGGCTTAGTAGTCGAGTGAGTGATTGCTCGAACTCGAAGTAATGTAGCCCGTAGGCTTTATGGTCGAGCGCTTGCTCAAACTCGAAGTAAGAGTAGCCCTTAGGCTTAGTAGTCGAGTGAGTGGTTGCTCGAACTCGAAGTAATGTAGCCCATAGGCTTTCTCGTTGACTTTTCGGTTGGCAGACCCAGGTTTATGGATAATAGATCACGAAATAGAGGATGGATTCTAAGATATGAGATATCGGTAAAGAAGAAATTTCTCTTTATGTCATTATACATGTGTTCATGTTTTGAACCAGGGATCGAGCAAACTACATGAGCATGGATCGTTTTGACCATTTGGGTCTTACAATTTTTTCTATCGAAACCCTGTTGTTATGAAGTAACTTCCTTACATCGAACTTGATAATCGAACTTCATGAAGTAAATTCCTTACATCGAACTTGATAATCAAACATGATATATTCGAGGGTAATGCCCCTAGTATTCGAGGTTGATTGTAAAGAGGCCTCGAATACTGTTGAATTGTTCTAAGTTAGCACGATCAATGGTTGCCTTATTAAAAACCTTGCCGAAAAACCCATTTGGGATAAAATTGGTCTAAGGGAAAAAGAGTACAACGCGTGCTTTCAATCCTAAAGGCTTCGGGTTGAATAATCCATCCATGTTCCTGGTCGAACTTCTGCAAGGGTTAGTTTCAAAATATAAATGAACATGGGAGGGTCGTACCTTAGTAGTAGTATCATTTTAGGTGCGACACATTCCAATTTCTTGGTAGTTATTTGTCGTTTATCACACCGAGCTTGTAGGATCCTTTACCAACGATTTCGAGAACCTGATACGGTCTTTCCCAGTTAGTACCAAGTTTTCCTTCATTTGGATTTCGGGTGTTGAGGGTGACTTTTCTTAGCACTAAGTCCCCGATTTTAAAATATCGAAGATTGGTTCTTCGATTATAATACCTTTCAATCCGCTATTTTGGGGCGGCTAATCGGACGAGAGTTGCTTCTCATTTTTCGTCCAATAATTCTAGACTCGTGTTCATCATCTCGTTATTCGACTCATTTGTTGCAAAATCGAAACCTGATGCTAGGTTCTCCGACCTCAACCGGGCTAAGAGCTTCGGTGCCATAAACCAACAAGAATGGTTTCGCTCCGGTACTCGATTTCGATGTTGTGCGGTATGCCCATAGGACTTCGGATGGTATTTCTATCCATTTTCCTTTAGGGTCGGTTAATATTTTCTTAAGATTTTGGATGATGGTTTGGTTGGTCGATTCTGCCTATCCGTTTCCGCTGGGATGATAAGGTATTGATAGGATCCTTTTGATTTTGTGGTCTTCGAGAAATTTGGTTACTTTTCTTCCGATGAATTGCTTTCCATTGTCACATACAATCTCGGATGGCATCCCGAACCGACATATGATGTGGTCCCCAATGAAGTCTATCACCTAATTTTCTCTAACTTTTTTGAAAGCCTGTACTTCAACCCATTTAGACAAATAATTAGTCATAAACAAAATAAACCGAGCCTTACCTGGGGCCGATAGAAGCGGTCGATAATGTCCATTCCCCATTTCATGAAACACCAAGGAGATAAGACCGAGTGGAGAAGTTCCCCGGGTTGATGAATCATGGGCGCATGTCTTTGACATTTGTCGCATTTTCGAATGAACTCTCTTGCATCTTTGTTCATATCGATCCAATAATATCATGCTCTGATTATTTTGTGGACTAATGAATCAGCACCGGAATGATTCCCACAAGTGCCCTCGTGAATCTCGTGTAGGATATAGTCAGTATCTCTCGGCCCCAAACATATTGCCAGTGGATCATCGAACGTCCTTCTAAACAGCGTTCCATCATTGGATAAGGTGAACCGTGTAACTTTTGTGCGTAGAGTTATTGATTCCTTTGGATCCGATGGAAGTTTCCCATTCTTGAAGTACTCTATATATTGTTTTTATCCAATCCCAGGTTAGACTTGTGGAGTTTATTTCATCATGACCTTTTTCGATTACCGATTTCATGAATTGTACGACAGTCCCCGAGTTGAGTTCGTCATCCTCGACCGAAGAACCTAAGTTTGCAAGAGCGTCGACCTCACTGTTCTGTTCTCGAAGCACATGTTCCAAAGTTCATTCCTTATATTGGTGTAGAGTCACTTGTAATTTATCCAAGTATCTCTGCATTCAATCTTCTCGGACTTCAAAAGTCCTGTTGACATGATTTACCATGAGGAGGGAATCACATTTAGCTTCCACGACCTCGGCTCCCAAACTTCTAGTTAATTCGAGACCTGCAATCATATGTGGGAGATTTTAGTACGATGCCCAGTCCGAACCCCTTTGCGTTCGAGGCACCATCCGTAAAGAGGGTCCAGACTCCCGAAGAGGTACCCGATTTTATTAGTAATTCCTTTTCAATCTCGGGTACAAAGGCCGGTGTAAAGTCAGCCACAAAGTCCGCTAAGGTTTGAGATTTGATAGTGGTTCGAGATCGATACTCGATGTCGTACCCGCCGATCTCTATGGCCCATTTGGCCAATCGACCTGAAAGCTCGGGTTTGTGTAAAACATTTCATGGAGGATAAGTTGTTACAACATGTATTAGATGGCACTGGAAATATGGTTTTAGTTTCCTAGAGGCACTTATTAAAGCAAGCGCTAATTTTCTAAGTGTAGATATCTAGTTTCGGCTTCACCTAAAGTTTGATTGACATAATAAATAGGGAATTGCATACCTCATTCTTCTCGAATTAGGACTCCACTTACCGCTATCTCCGAGACAGCTATATACAGATAAAGCTATTTGTCTGCTCTTCCAAAGCCTGTTGACATTCCGGAGTCCATGCAAAATCACTTTTCTTTTTAAGCAGAGAGAAATATCGGTGGCTCCTATCCGAGGTTCTCAAAATGAATCGTCCTAGGGCGGCTATCCATCCCGTTATCCTTTGCACAACTTTTACATTATCTACTAATGTGATGTCCTCGATTGCTTTGATTTTATCGGGGTTAATCTCGATTCCTCGGTTGGACACCATGAAACCGAGAAACTTGCCCGAGCCAACCCCGAAAACATATTTTTCGGGATTGAGCTTCATATTGTACTCCCTTAGTATATCGAAAGTTTCTTGCAAATTCTTTAAATGGTCCTCTACTCGCAGAGATTTAACTAACATGTCATCAATATAAACCTCCATTGTTTTTCCTATTTTTTTTTTGAACATTCTGTTTATTAGGCGTTAATAAGCCGCACTGGCAGTGTTTAGGCCGAATGGCATTACATTTTAACAGTAAGTCCCGTACTTAGTGATAAATGAGGTATTTTCCTAATCTTCCGATTTAATATGTATTTGGTTGTACCCGGAATAGGCGTCAAGAAAGCTAAGAGCCTCGTGGCCGGCCGTAGCATCAATCATACGATCGATATTAGGCAAAGAAAAAGAATCCTTAGGGTATTCTTTATTCACGTCTTTATAATCTATACACTTTCTAAGCTTGTTCCCCTTTTTAGGGACTACCACCACATTTGCTATCCATTCGGGGTACTTTACTTCTCAAATGGACCCTATTTTAATAAGTTTGGTTACCTCGTCTTTGATAGGCATGTTTGACCTCGGACTGGGGCCTTCTTTTTTGTTTTACCGGGTGGAACTTTGGATCTAAGATTAGCTTATGAGTGGTGATTTCCGGTGGGATCCATGTCATGTCAAGATGGGACCAAGCGAAACAGTCTATATTAGCTATAAGAAATTGAATAAGCTTTCTCCTGAGCTCGAGATTCAACCTCGTGCCGAGGTATACCTTTCGTTCTGGTAGATATTCGATTAGTATGACTTGCTACAGTTCTTCAACCGTTGATTGGGTAGCGTCGGAATCATCCGGGATTACGAAGGATCGGGGGACCCCATGTTCATCATCTTCGTCAGTCTTCTGATTTTCTAATTGAGTTGAAGCTGACGTTTGTGATTGCTATTTGGTATTTCATTCCCCCTTCGAAGCCGATCCTTTTGCTGATGATAATGATGATATGGGACTCACTACATCGACGGCAAACATTTCTTTTGCGGTGGGTTGCTCCCCGTAGACCGTTTTGATTCCCTATGATGTTGGGAACTTTAAAACCTGGTGGAGGGTCAAGGGTACAACCCTCATATTGTGGATCCACGGTCTTCCGAACAGGGCGTTATATCTCATATCGCGTTCGATCACGTGGAACTTCGTTTCTTGGATGGTCCCGGCCACGCTAACTGGCAGGATTATTTCCCCTTTAGTAGTTTCACATGCCATATTGAATCCGTTTAGTACCAAGGTTGCTGGTACTACATGATCCTGTAGACCGAGTTATTCTATGACCCTTGATCGAATGATGTTGGCCAAACTACCTAGATCGATTAACACATGTTTAACTTGAGTTTTATTCATAAGTACAGATATTACCAGTGCATCGTTATATGGTTGCATGATTCCTTCCATGTCTTCGTTATTAAAGGACAAGATTTCTTCAGGGGTGTAATCTTGAGTCCGGGATCGCTTTTCTCTTACAATCGACTTTTTAGCGCGTTTAAGCGCCGACCCTTGGGTGGTATCAATCCTACCAATGATCATGTGTATGATATGTTGTGGCTCTTCTTGTTTGTTGTTTCTACTATTCTTGTTTTTGAAATGGGTTTTGGCTCTGTCACTTAAAAATTCTCGAATGTGTCCTTTATTGAATAAACGGGCTACCTCCTCCCTCAGTTGCCTACAATCTTCCGTTCTATGGCCATGAGTTCCATGATATTCACACATTTGATTGGGATTCCTCTAGGCAGAATCGGTCTGCAGAGGTCGAGGCCATTTAGTATCTTTGATGCATCTGATAGCTAATGTATCGATGTTAAAGTTGTATTTTGACAACTGAGGTGCTTCCTTAGGTTTGGTATGCCTGCCGGAACCATTATTGTTCTTCATTCCCCGAGGCCCTTAGCGTTGATCACTTCTTTTATCGCCTTGTGCGGTGTTACGTCTTGGTTCGTTACCCCTATGATCTCTACTATATGACCGATATCGATCCTTGTTTGACCTTGGTTCTCGGTCAATGTCCCTTTTAATAATGGACCTAGACCCCGACTGGTCGTCTTCAAATCTGATCTTCGATTGATATCGATTGTGTACATCGTCCCCAAGTAATAGTCGGGTACTCGATCAAATTCTGCTTCAACTGTTGTGAAGCCATCGAGCTCCGCTCGTTCAGTCCTTGAGTGAAAGCTTGTACAGCCTAATCGTCAGTGACCGGTGGTAGATGTCACGCCCCAAAATCAAGGAGCGTGATCGCCGCTCAACCGAGAGAACCCGAACGAGCAAGATTGTAAGATTACCTTCTACCCAAACGCATCCATGAATAAAGAGGAGATGTACTCCATTAATGAAATACTGAAAAGGTTTCATTAACAACTCCCATTTCATTTCCATTAGAAGCTTCGTTCCTAATTTCCAAAATATTATGAGTTTATAGAATTCCTGAAAAATATGATTTTCAAATACCAATATTTCTAGTTCAATTCCCCAACATCAACCACAACCCACAACATGTCTATGGAGCCTCTAATTACAATAGAAGAGTAATATGGAAATGCCGGCAACAAGGCCCCGACTATACCTCAAAACACAGTACATGAGAAACAAAAGATACATGACCTCGAAATGAAGTGGGGCTCACCAAATCAGCTGAAAAGAGTGTACTGCTATCACTGATCAATGCCGCCTGCTGTAGAACCGCCTGCATTCATTAAAGATGCAGCGCCCCCGGCAAAAGGGACGTTAGTACTGTCGAATAGCACTAGTATGTATAGCTAGAAATACTCTTTCAAAATAGAATGCCCATATGATCTATACATGGAACACATAATATAATGTAATTGAAACAACATGTACAAACAAGGACAACGACAGTGGCACCTATTGTCTGCACTAATAATGTATCTCATTAGACCGTCCTTACTGTTCATTCAAGGTGGGTTGCTCTGATGGTAAGCACTCTCCACTTCCAACCAAGAGGTTGTGAGTTCGAGTCACCCCAAGAGCAAGGTGGGAGTTCTTGGAGGGAAGGATGCCGAGGGTCATTTGGAAACAGCCTCTCTACCCCAGGGTAGGGGTAAGGTCTGCGTACACACTACCCTCCCCAGACCCCACTAGTGGGATTATACTGGGTTGTTGTTGTTGTTGTTGTTGTTACTGTTCATTCATACCGTACACCTATACTTCTCATACACAATGCACCTATGCATTTCATAGACCGTCCACAAGATTTTATAACACAATATACCTATGCGTTTCATAGACCGTCTATAGGATTTCATATCATAATATACCTATGCGTTTCATAGACCGTCCACAAGATTTCATAACACAATATACCTATGCGTTTCATAGACCGTCCA
>AWOL01S0025336.1:17647-46014 GCA_000715115.1 Nicotiana otophora
CCCTCCACTTCCAACCAAGAGGTTGTGAGTTCGAGTCACCCCAAGAGCAAGGTGGGGAGTTCTTGGAGGGAAGGATGCCGAGGGTCATTTGGAAACAGCCTCTCTACCCCAGGGTAGGGGTAAGGTCTGCGTACACACTACCCTCCCCAGACCCCACTAGTGGGATTATACTGGGTTGTTGTTGTTGTTGTTGTTGTTACTGTTCATTCATACCGTACACCTATACTTCTCATACACAATGCACCTATGCATTTCATAGACCGTCCACAAGATTTTATAACACAATATACCTATGCGTTTCATAGACCGTCTATAGGATTTCATATCATAATATACCTATGCGTTTCATAGACCGTCCACAAGATTTCATAACACAATATACCTATGCGTTTCATAGACCGTCCATAGGATTTCATAACACAATATTCCTATGCGTTTCATAGACCGTCCATAGGGTTTCATATTACAATATTCCTATACATTTCATAGACCGTCCATAGGGTTTCATAACATAATATTCCTATGCGTTTCATAGACCGTCCATAAGGTTTCATAACACAATATTCCTATGCGTTTCATAGACCGTCCATAGGGTGTCATAACACAATATTCCTATGCATTTCATAGACCATCCATAGGGTTTCATAACACATTGGAAACAAAAGTACAAATACGTACAACTCAGAACCTTTCACAACACATATCACTTAATCTGTACTTTCAACTACTTACAACATTATTATTTCATTGGCTCTCTTGGCCATACATATGATTCTTTATTCATGGCGCAATGGCCGTATTTCATATTCCACACTTTCATTTCTTCCCTTTCATAGATCATCATCATAATTGTTAACAAGTAGAATATTCCGGAAATCACAACTTTAAGTTCATTAGTAATGAAGGCTTTAAACACAATAGATTTCTTTCCAATAAATGGAGTAAATTATTGGCAATCGAAGCACAAGTTAAAATCATACACAATTTTCACTCACGAATATGTAAGAATGCAAAACACATTGAAAAATATTTACAAATCATATCATTAGCTAAAACAGCTATATATGGGCATCACTTGAGTTCATAAGCTCATTTCATAATCTTTCTCACATTATTTCATTTCATTGGCACCATTGACCAAAAGTATAACTTTCACTATTGGCACGTTGGCCACACTTTATATCTCCAATTTATTGATTTCACTTCCAACCATCTTTATAGGTTATCAATAATAAAACATTTCCAATCAATACTTTTGGTACATATATGAGCAATTAAGAGTCTTAAGAATATTGAGATTTTCTCACACAATTTGGCATACTAGCTTTCATTTGAAATATGATTCAAAGCCATAACATTTTAATATGCAACCCATACTTTGAAACTTACGGGAACATTATGGAATTCAATTCCAAGTGAGAAAGTTTAGCCAACATACCTCAATTGAGCTTCTTTAAACTCTAAAATATTCCGGAATTCTTAGCAACTTCAATCTATTGTAGAAATATGACAAATTGAACCAAAATTAGGAGGATGATTATGGTTCTAGCTCATTTGAGCATTTTATCAAACACTAGGTGTGCATAAGGTTTCAAGGTCCTTTAATGGAGGATTCTATCACTCCACAACCCAATCTTTACCATATTTAGCTCAACAATCTTCCTACACTCTTTGATAACACATGCAAGAAAATAAACAACTCTCATACCCAAGAATTGTCTTGCTAATTTCCCATTCTTAGACAAAATTCGAAATTGAGGGTTAGGGTGTAGAATCTTACCTCTAGGATGAAGATCTAGTGAGTTTCCCTTCTTAATCTTCCAAAACTTGAGCAAGAATTGAAGAACAATTATTGAAGAACACCTTCTCACTATAGGCCACTATCTCTCTCACTCTAAAAATATCAGATTTTAGGCCAAAATGACTTAACCCCTCTCAATACCCATCCTTGGGGTTATGTAATGAATTCCCACGTGCGTGGCCGCGGATTTTGCCGCGCACCTGAGGCAGAAACTCTCAAATATGCGCGGCCGCGCATCTGGCCGCACATATGACATATGTACAGTAAAATGGCCATAACTTTCTGTATACATATCCAAATGACAAACGGTTTGATGTATTGGAAACTAGATTCAAAGGGATTTAATTTGATAGGTAGATCACCAACTAAGTCATTATATTGATGTAGTTCTATGAATGTGAAGTTGGGTCTTGTGCCAATTGAAACATTCTTTCCACTTAATGTGTCCAACTTATTCCACACAAGTTCTTGCCATTTTCCAAACTCCTTAGTATGTTCCAACACACCTTAAACATACATTATCAATCCAACATGATGTGGCTCTATCCCATAGGTCTCCTTTAATAATCAAATACGTTATTCCCAAATACCGTTGGCGCACTTTAAAAACTTAAATCATTAGAAATATTTTACGGGGCCTTACATTCTCCCCCACTTAGGATCATTCGTCCTCGAATGAGGAGTAGAGTCCGCCCCAAAACACTTAACATAACTCGACTCTTCTCTCAAACATTATAATCCCCCAAATTTGACTAACTCCAAAACTTTTCAGAATTTGCGGCAGAGTCTCCCCTGTAATTGGGCCTAACCACCTGCCATAGAATCACCAAAACCACCCTAACAACATATCCATAACTCAACAAAGCATCACAGTATATTGTAACAACACTGATCTCAACATTAAGGGCATTACATTAATAAAAGTGGTATCTAGACATGAGTTGCACATATGTAAATCATAACATATAATAAGTACCCTTTTGAATCACAACCATTTGGTTATACAAGCATGTGAGAATACTTCCTTTACTTTGACAGAGGCAGATCTTAATTTCCGGACTTATCTAACAGGGATGGCAACTAGGTACCTCTTATAAGTAAATTACCCAATAACTTCAAACTTCAATAGTTTCCACCGGAACGATAGGCAAAGGATTTCCAACAACTTTCTGGAACCTAGATACATGGTGGATCGGGTTCATGGAGGACAACAATGGGAAAATATCATACTCATAGTTTGACCTATTTCCTTCAATATTCCATAAAGCCTAATGTGACTACACATACTTTACCTTCCTTAACAATTCACCCAATATATTCATAGAGAAAATATTGAGAATAACCCGTTCACTTTCTTCAACTCTAAATCACTCTCCAAATACCCAAACTAAACCCTTTGGCGACCTCCAACAATTACTCTAAGATATGATAGCTTTAATATTACCATAAAACTTCCTATCCAATATGTTTGTTCACTGGATGACGCTTCTTTTTTGACATGTTTGAACCTTCGACCCTCATAGGTTACTATAAATATGAACAACGAGGTTCGAGATTGGGCTGGACTTTTTTGTTTTAGATTCCATCAATGTGCTGAGCAGAGCACCTCAGGGGGTTATATCCTAAGAGAAATGAAGGTTACTACCAATAGTGATGACATGGTTAACCATTGTGATGACATCATTGATTCGACAAAATGAGGCATAGAGTTTCCTAGTAGGCATTGATAATGTAGGGACCATGTTCATGATTCTAATATTTAAAAGAAATGAGTCATTTTAGACATGTGACATATGATAGGCATGGTCGGGAGGATAAATACATTAGCGTCAGTTATTCTTGGAAGACTAAGAGTCATGAAAAGGACATCAACGATTGTTTCATTCCATATATGCCTTGTTCAGCAATAGTAGGCCTCACAAAGAAATAGCCAAGTATGTGACACCAGTCGCCTCTTGGAATGTAGGAAAAATCCGTTTAACTCGAAATGAGAATATTCTAACACTCTAAATGTGATATGGGTTTCAAGATACATGAAGTTTCATTACGCTCTTAACAATATTTGACACAAAAAATCTATGCCACAAACCCAATGAGAATGAAAAAGAAGTTGAACATTTGTGAGATTATTATCGTTCTGTCAGCTTAACCCCTTTTCGATAGTTGATCCTATAAAAGAGAACTCGAGATGCGACAAACTTGTCTTTCAAATTAATATACTCATGATATGTGCCAAAATCTGAAAGCATCTAATTTCAACCTTTCACGAGTGAAACCACATAGCTGGGACATCTAAATATTTGGGATGAAATCATGTATTGGTTAGAGAAAATGAACACTTTTCTATGAGATAGACATGTTTTTGCCATAATAACTATCAAGTTTCAATACAAGGCCACTTCATGGGAAACTACAATACTAGGAACAAAGTGAGTTATTCACTGAGGCATGATCTAGGTGGACATGAAAGTCATACTGAGATGGGCGAACAAAAAGATCTTTCCGTGACGGATTTGTGAAAATCTCAAATTTCTTAGAAACTTTATGCAGAGAAGTGACCCCTTTCAATTTACATGTTCACATGTGATAGGTGTTGAAATATGCTCTTATGTTACTAGACAGTGGAAAAGTTCCATGATATTACTCACAAAGGAATAAAATGACTATTCCAATCATAGGAGCCACATACACCGGAGAGAAAAAGAGTGGCTCAAGAAGGACCTCGATACTAAGCCGCTATACATTGGATTTGATACCACATAGGTAAACTTTATAACTGTGCATGCATAAGCACAAGTGAGAAGATGCTATCCATTTGAATCAAAAGGTTCTGTAAGAAATTCATCAGGTAAAGTCTCTTGTTGAGAATTTAGGAAAGCAAGTGGGAAGTATTAATCCTAGAGTTATAACTCAATTCAAGGACATAATTATAGAGCTCAATACCTCAAAAGGTTGTTAATAAGAGAATTTATGATAGAGTGGATTCATGAATACTGCGTCAAAGAGTAGGTACATGCAACAATTTGTGATTCAACATCTTGTTAATACCATATTTATGAGAGCTCTTCAATATTGGTGCACATATACAACAAGGAAAAATTATGCGTGTCCATAATGATGTACTAAGGAGTGACTTACATGGTGATTTTAGATTAACATGGAAATACCTTAATTGATGCCCCTCCACTCCACATCCATAACATATATTGATACAATAGTGACATACCCCCGAATGACATCGCCTATGATTCACACAATGAGGATGAGGCCCGTTAAACTGACTCAACCCACTAACCAGACTTTTACCCTTTTTGCATACATTATAAGCATTCCTCCTATCCATCCTCCAGGACCCCGTGATGAGATTAACAATCTCTGCAATAGCTCGTTGTATGGTCTTTTGGAATTGTCAAAATCTACCACCCCTAACACACACTTCTGATCATACTCACAACATGACGCCAAATGTTCCTTCCCGCATATCGGGCAGACCGGGATAGGTGTACCCAACCTAAGGGCATTTTTTCTTCTTGTGCCCCCTCTTTCCACAATCATAACATATTTAAAAAGATATCCAACATGAACCTGAGTGGCGCTTGTTACATATCAAACATTTTGTCTTATTGATGCCAATAATCCTCTTTCATTTCTAAGGTGCTCTCACCACATAAACTGGTGGCGGGGTGACATTAATAACAACAGGGGAACTTCCCCTAGCAAATGGTTCTTTCATTCACTCCTCACTGCCTCGAACTTGTGAATTACTCATATGGAAAACGAGACATGATGGGAAAATTAGTTTCCTATCTTGAGCTCTATCGCACGATCTGGAGTATCAAAGAAGTGTGAAGTTCCTAAATGTCCATGTAGCCTCCTCATTATAGATGTGGTCGACAACACACCGATAAGAAGGACTATACTAGACAGGGCTACGAGACATCCTAGGAAACTTTAAAACCTTATGCTCTGATACCAAGTTTGTCACGCCCCAAAACCGAGGAGTGTGACAGGCGCTTAACCGAGAGAACTCGGACGATCAAGCCTGTTAGATTACCTTCTACCCAAAATCATCCATGAATAAAGAGGAGATGTACTCCATTAATCAAATACTGAAAAAGATTTCATTAACAACTCCCATTTTATTTCCATTAGCAACTTCGTTCCTAATTCCAAAACGATTATGAGTTTATAGAATTTATGAAAAACATGATTTCCAAACACCAACATTTCTAGTTCAATTCCCTAACATCAACCACAACCCACAACATGTCTACGGAGCCTCTAAGTACAATAGAAGAGTAATATGGATATGCCGGCAATAAGGCCCCGACTATACCTCAAAACACAGTACATGAGAAACAAAGATATATGACCCCGAAATGAACTGGGGCTCACCAAATCAGCTGAAAAGAGTGTACTGCTATCACTGATCAATGCCGCGTACTGTAGAACCGCCTGTATCCATTAAAGATGCAGCGCCCCCGGCAAAAAGGATGTTAGTACTGTCGAATAACACTAGTATGTATAGCTAGAAATACTCTTTGAAAAGAGAATGCCCATATGATCTATACGCGGAACACATACTATAGTGTAATTGAAACAACATGTATAAACAGGGGCAACGAAAGTGGAACCTAATGTGTGCATTAATAATGTGTCTCATTAGACCGTCCTTAGTGTTCACATAATTATACACTTATGCGTTTCGTAGACTATCCATAGTGTTTATTCATACCGTACACCTATACTTCTCATACACAATCCACCTATGCGTTTCATAGACCGTCCACAAGATTTCATAACACAATATACCTATGCGTTTCATAGACCGTCTATAGGATTTCATATCACAATATACCTATGCGTTTCATAGACCGTCCACAAGATTTCATAACACAATATACCTATGCGTTTCATAGACCGTCCATAGGATTTCATAACACAATATTCCTATGCGTTTCATAGACCGTCCATAGGGTTTCATATTACAATATTCCTATACATTTCATAGACCGTCCATAAGGTTTCATAACACAATATTCTTATGCGTTTCATAGACCGTCCATAGGGTTTCATAACACAATATTCCTATGCATTTCATAGACCATCCATAGGGTGTCATAACATAATATTCCTATGCATTTCATAGACCGTCCATAGGGTTTCATAACACATTGGAAACAAAAGTACAAATACGTACATCTCAGAACCTTTCACACCACATATCACTTAATCTGTACTTTTAACTACTTACAACATTATTATTTCATTGGCTCTCTTGGCCATACATATGATTCTTTATTCATGGCGCAATGGCCGTATTTCATATTCCACACTTTCATTTCTTCCTTTTCATAGATCATCATCATAATTATTAACAAGTAGAATATTTCGGAAATCACAACTTTAAGTTCATTAGTAATGAAGGCTTTAAACACAATAGATTTTTTTCCAATAAATGGAGTAAAATGATTGGCAATCGAAGCACAAGTTAAAATCATACGCAATTTCCACTCACGAATATGTAAGAACGCAAAACACATTGGAAAATATTTACAAATCATATCATTAGCTAAAACAGCTATATATGGGCATCACTTGAGTTCATATGCTCATTTCATAATCTTTCTCACATTATTTCATTTCATTGGCACCATTGACCAAAAGTATAACTTTCACTATTGGCACGTTGGCCACACTTTATATCCCCAATTCATTGATTTCATTTCCAACCAACTTTATAAGTTATCAACAATAAGACGTTTCCAATCAATACTTTTGGTACATATATGAGCAATTAAGAGTCTTAAGAATATTGAGATTTTCTCACACAATTTGGCATACTAGCTTTCATTTGAAATATGATTCAAAGCCATAACATTTTAATATGCAACCCATACTTTGAAACTTACGGGAACATTATGGAATTATATTCCAAGAGATAAAGTTTAGCCAACATACCTCAATTGAGCTTCCTTAAACTCTAAAATATTTCGGAATTCTTAGCAACTTCAATCTATTGTAGAAATATAACAAATTGAACCAAAATTAGGAGGATGATTATGGTTCTAGCTCATTTGAGTATTTTATCAAATACTAGGTGTGCATAAGATTTTAATGTCCTTTAATGGAGGATTTCATCATCCCACAACCCAATCTTTACCATAGTTAGCTCAACAAACTTCCTACACTCTTTGATAACACATGCAAGAAAATAAACAACTCTCATACCCAAGAATTATCTTGCTAATTTTCCATTCTTAGACAAAATTCGAAATTGAGAGTTAGGGTGTAGAATCTTACCTCTAGGATGAAGACCTAGTGAGTTTCCCTTCTTAATCTTCCAAAACCTGAGCAAGAATTGAAGAACAATTATTAAAGTACACCTTCTCAATCTAGGACACTCTCTCTCTCATTCGAAAAATATCAAATTTTAGACAAAAATGGCTTAACCCCTCTCAATACCCGTCCTTGGGGTTATTTAATGAGTTCCCACGTGCGCGGCCGCGGATTTGGCCGCGCACCTGAGGCAGAAACTCTCAAATATGCGTTGCCGCACATCTGGCCGCGCATATGACACAGGTCTAGTAAAATGGCCATAACTTTCTGTAATCATATCCAAATGACAAATGGTTTGATGCGGTGGAAACTAGATTTAAAGGGATTAGTTGGGTCTTGTGCCAATTGAAACATCCTTTCCACTTAATGTGTCTAACTTATTCCACAGAAGTTCTTTCTATTCCCAAAACTCCTTAGTATGTTCCAACACACCTTAAACATACATTATCAATCCAACATGATCTGGCTCTATCCCACAGGTCTCTTTTAATACTCAAATACGTTATTCCCAAATACTATTGGCGCACTTTAAAAACTTAAATCATTAGGAAATTTTTACGGGGCCTTACAGTAGATCTATTCATTCCATTTGGAAATGAGATACAAATTCTCTCAGTATCTCGTTGTCCTTCTATCTTACCTTGAAAAGGTCCAACTTCCTTGTTTCGACCTTTATGTGTAACGACCCGGGCGGTTGTTTCGAGAGTTATATCTCCGTTTCCCCCATTTCTATTTCCTTAATGCTTTTAAGCTATATAATGATATATCGGGTTGGTTGTTTCAGGTCCGGAGTGGTTTCAGAGTGGAATGAGACACTTAGTCTCTAAAGTAGAAGCTTAAGTTGGAAAGGTCAACTGGATATTGACCTATGTGTAAACGATCTCGGAATTTAATTATGATGGTTCCATTAGCTTTGTTAGGTGATTTTGGACTTAGTTGTACGTCCAGAATGTGATTTGGAGGTCCGGAGTGGAACTAGACTTAAATTGGTGAAAGTTGAAAATTTGGCGATTTCGGTCGGCAGTGGAAAATTTGATATCGGGGTCGGAATGGAATTTTGGAAGTTGGAGTAGGTTCGTAATGTCATTTGTAATGTGTGTGAAAAATTCAAGGTCATTCGGACGTGGTTTGGTTAGTTTCGGCATCGGTTGCCGAATATGGAAATTTAGAAGTTCTTAGGCTTGAATCCGAGGGTAATTTGGTGTTTGGATGTTGTTTTGAGTGATTCGAAGGTTCGACTTAGTTTGTATGTTGATATATGACTTGTTGGTATTTGTGGTTGAGGTCCCGAGGGCCTCGGGGTGATTCCAGGTGGCTAACGAATTTGTCGAAGTTGGAAAATGCAGCTGAAGTTGCTGCTTCTGCTATTTCCGCACATGCAGAAGGAAGAGTTGCAGGTACGAGGCCGCTGGTGTGCATGGGAAGTCCGCAGGAGCGGGCAGTGCTGGGCTAGGCAGGATGTGCAGTTGCGAGTTGGAGGTCGCATCTGCGAGCTTGCAAGTGCGAAACCTGGGGTGCAGATACGGAAAAGGGGGACGCTGGGCAGACTTCGCAGAAGCGGAGGAAACGCGCAGGTACACTTTCGCAGGCGTAGGGTTTTGGGCCGCTGATACGGAACCTGGGCTCCTAAGTGAGTTCCGCACCTGCGGTGGATTATTTCCGCTGGTGCAGTGGCGCAGAAGCATGAAATTTGTCCGCAGGTGCAAAACAAAACCTGGGCAGAAACCATAAATAGAACCCTTCGCGAATTTGGTTCACTTCCACCATTTTCAAGTCGGTTTTGGAGCTTTTGGAGTGATTGTGAAGGGTGATTCAAGGTCTATCAGTGCGGTAAGTTGCTTGAGCCCTAATACTCGTATGTATGGTGATTTCCTATTGTTTAATCATGTAATTAGTGAAAATGAGGGGTTATGGCTTGGGATTTTGGAGAGTTTAATTTAAGGATTTGAGGGGCCAAACGGCGTCGGATTTTGTTAAATTTCATATGTATGGCTCGTGAGTGAATGAGCTTCCTAGTTTTGTAAATTTTGTTGGATTTTGAGACGTGGGCCGGGTTGAGCCAATTTCGGATTTTGGGCTAATTTGATAGTTTTTCTTGTGGAATTCATTCTATTAGCGTATATTGATGGTACTGTACTGATTGTGAATAGATTCAGAGCATTTGCAGGCCGAGTCGAAAAGCAAGAGCATTGCAGGGTAGAGATTTGACCGGTTTGAGGTAAGTAATGATTGTAAATCTAGTCCTGAGTATATGAAACCCCGAATTTCATATCATTCTACTATTTTGAGGTGACACACATGCTAGGTGACGGGCGTGTGGGCGTGCACTATTGGGGATTGTGACTTGGTCCGTCCCATAACAACTGTAAAGTTGTGTATTTTGTTAAAACTATATGATACTTATATGTTTTAGAAAGAGTTTCTCTAAATTGGGCTGAATGCCGTGTTTGGGCCTTGTGCCAGTGCTGTTTGGACCCTTAGGGGCCTTTTCTTATTATCCTCTCACTGTTTTCGATTGAAAATCTATACTCAGTCATGGTTATACCTGTTTACTGCATAACTCAGTTTTATTACTCGATTTTTGATGCATATAAATGTTGTTTTGTGCTGAGCACCCTGTGTTTACTGAAATCCCCGAGTGGCTTGAGAGGTTTATGACTGAGTGAGGCTGAAGGCCTGATTTTTGAGGATATTTATGGGGTCGGGTTGTACGCCGCAACATGTTTGATATAGGCCGAGAGCCTGAGTGATTTATGCCATAATTTTGTTTGATATAGCGCTTGGGCTGAAGGATCCCCTCTGGAGTCTGTACACACCCCCAGTGAGCGCAGGTACCTATTGAGTGCGAGTGCCGAGTGCCGAGTGCTGAGTGACTGGGAGGCATGAGTGATTGTGAGGTATGCTCGAGTGGCAAGAGTGATTGTGAGGTATGCCCGAGTGGCAAGAGTGATTGTGAGGTATGCCCGAGAGGCATGAGTGACTGTGAGGTTTTTCTCGAGGGGCTATTTATGATTTCATTATTTTTGCTCACCTTTGCATTTAGTCTCTATTTGAAAACTGTTGAAAAATTTCTTTAAATGATTTTACTGGAACTGGATTTAAACGAGATGTTTTGATTCAAATCCTGATTTTTATAGCATGTTGTATTTTACCGAGACCTCATAATATGAACTTTATATGCTTTATTGCTCTTCACTACTGCTCAGTCTTTATTTATTGTTGTTACTTAATGAGTTGGCATACTCACGTTACTCCCTGCACCTTGTGTGCAAATCCAGGTGTAGTTGAACACGGTAGCGGTTGTTGATTATTCTGGTTGCAGATTGTTCCTCGGGAATAACAAGGTAGCTGCTTGGCGATCGCAGCCCCTGCTCTTCTCCCTCTTATCGTCCTTTAGTTGTATTGAGCTATTTTTCTAGGCTGAGTTAGTTTTGATATTGTTAGAGAGATTATAGTAGATGCTCATGACTAGTGACACCCCGATGTCGTGCTTTTCTTTTCCGCACTTTTGTTTTTATTTGAACTCCTTTACGAAGGTTTTTATGCTAAATAGCCTTGAATTTATCTTTGAAATCAAAACTATCAGTTGTTTTGGAATGAGTCGACTTGCCTAGTTCCACGATAGGCGCCATCACGACAGGTTAGGTTTTTGGGTCTTGACAAGTTGGTATCAAAGCCTAGGTTACATAGGTCTCACGAGTCTTGAGCAGGTTTAGTAGAGTCTTGAGGATCGATACGGAGACGTCTGTACTTATCTTCGAGAGGCTATAGGACCTTTAGGAAAATTCCACATTCTTGAATTCTTGTCGTGCGAATCTGTTGATTCTAGTAACTAAACATATGTTGTTTCATTCTCTCACAGATGGTGAGGACTCGTACTACCGGTCAGGAGGGCCAGCCACGAGTACCACCAGCTAGGGCCGCGAGAGGCCGAAGCCATAGTAGAGGCCGTGATAGGGGCAGAGGTACAGCCCGTACCGCAACTGCAGCAGTACCTGCAGATCCACCAGTTATCCCAGAGCAGGACCAGATTCCAATTGTTAATGCGCCAGCTCAAGTACCACCTATGCCTATTGTGATTCCAGGTCTTCAGGAGGCCCTAGCTAAAATTCTGACAGCTTGTACCGGCCTTTCTCAAGCGATCTCTATCTCGACGGCCGCATCCACTTCTCAGGCCGGGGGAGGCACAAACACTCAGACTCTCGTCGCTCGCACACCCGAGCAGGTTGTTCAGGGACTCCAGACACCGGGGGTACCACTAGCCCAGCTGGTTGCAGCTGCTTAGGATTATGTGGTTCCTGCTATGCCTGAGGATGATCAGCGTAGGTTGGAGAGGTTTGGGAGACTCCAGTTACCACCTTTCAGTGGTACAGAGAGAGGATGCTCAGGAACTTTTGGACAGGTGACAGAGGATACTCCGTACTGCTGGTATTCTGGAGACTTGTGGGGTCTCATTCACTACTTTTCAGTTTTCTAGGGCTGCATTCAGATGGTGGGAGACTTATGAGAGGCGTAGGCCTGTCGGCGCCACCCTGTTACTTGGCAGCAGTTCTCCGTGGTCTTTTTGGAGAAGTTCGTGCCTCGATCCCGCAGAGAGGAGCTGTGCAGACAGTTTGAGCGGCTTTGCCAGGGTGATATATCTGTGACACAGTATGAGATGCGGTTCTCTGAGTTGGCCCGTCATGCTATCTGGTTGGTTCCCACGGACAGGGAGAGGATCATGAGTTTTATTGATGGTCTCACTTTTCGGCTACAGTTGCTTATGACTAGATAGAGGGTGTCTGGTGCTACCTTTGATGAGGTTGTCGACATTTCTCGACAGATCGAGATGGTTCGCGGTCAGGAGAGGGTTGAGAGGGAGGCCAAGAGGCCTCGTGGTCAGGGTGGATTCAACAGTGCTCCTTTTGGGGTTAGTTCCAACACGATAGAGGTCGTCATTTTAGACAGGCTCAGTCAGCTCGGCCATTTCACCGTGGTGCATCATCTGGCCATGGTTCTCACAATTCTCATCAGGGCCACTCATCACTTAGTGCCCTTCCAGCTTAGAGTTCATCCCGTACTCCACTTGTTCAAGGCTCCTCTATGCCAGGTTCTTCTACTAGTTATCCCGGTGCTAGGGGTTCTCTTCAGTTCCCGCCACCAGCACCAGGGAGTTGTTTTGAGTGTGGGGATTTTGGGCATATGTAGAGGCAGTTCCCTCATCGTCATGGAGTTCTATCTCAACAGAGGATCTAGCCTCTGACTTCAGCACCAGTTACTTTACCATCTGCCCAGTCAGCTCGGGGTGGAGGGCAGTCAGTTAGGGGTCCCCCTAGAGGGGGAGGTAGATCAGGGGGTAGCCAGGCCCGTTTCTATGCTCTTCCTGCCAGACTAGATGCTATTGCTTCAGATGCTGTGATTACAAGTGTTGTCTCAGTTTGTCACAGAGATGCCTTAGTATTATTTGACCTTGGTTCCACTTATTCATATATTTCCTCGTACTTCGCCCATTTTCTGGATATGCCCCGTGAGTCTTTAGTTTTATTTGTTCATGTATCTACTCATGTGAGCGATACTATTGTTGTGGACCACGTATATCGGTCATGTGTGGTGACTATTGGGGGTCTGGAGACCCAAGTGGATCTTCTGTTGCTCAGTATGGTTGACTTTGATGTGATATTGGGTATGGATTGGTTATCTCCATGCCATGCTGTTCTAGATTGTCACGCTAAGATGGTGACATTGGCTATGCCGGGATTTTCGAGGGTTGAATGGAGCAGTTCTATAGATTATGTGCCAAGTAGGGTGATTTCATATTTGAAGGCTCGGCGTATGGTTGAGAAGGGTTGCTTATCTTATTTGGCATTTGTGAGGGATGTTAGTGTAGAGACTCCTGCCATTGATTTTGTTCCCGTGGTATGTGATTTTTTAGATGTGTTTCCTGCAGACCTACCAGGCATGCCGCCTGACAGGGATATTGACTTTGGTATTGATTTGGTGCCGGGCACTCAGCCCATTTCTATTTCACCGTATCGTATGGCACCGACAGAGTTGAAGGAATTGAAAGAACAGCTTCAGGAACTCCTTGATAAGGGGTTTATTCGGCCTAGTGTGTCACCTTGCGGTGCACCGGTTCTATTTGTAAAGAATAAGGATGGTTCCATGAAAATGTGCATTGATTATAGGCAGTTGAACAAAGTCACAGTCAAGAACAAGTATCCTTTGCCTCGTATTGATGATTTATTTGACCAGCTTCAGGGAGCGAGGGTGTTCTCCAAGATTGATTTGAGGTCCGGTTATCACCAGCTGAAGATTCGGGATTCGGATATTCTTAAGACAGCTTTGAGGAACCGATATGGCCAATATGAGTTCTTAGTAATGTCTTTTGGACTGACCAATGCCCCAGCAACATTCATGCATTTGATGAACAGTGTATTCCAGCCCTATTTGGACTCATTCCTTGTTGTATTCATTGATGACATCCTGGTGTACTCTCGTAGCCAGGAGGAGCACGCTCAACATTGGAGGATTGTATTACAGAGATTGAGGGAGAAGAAGCTTTATGCAAAGTTCTCCAAGTATGAGTTTTGGCTCAGTTCAGTAGCATTCTCGGGACACGTGGTGTCCAGTGAGGGTATTCAGGTGGATCCGAAGAATATAGAAGCGGTGCAGAGTTGGCCTAGGCCATCCTCAGCCACGAAGATCAGGAGTTTTCTTAGTTTGGTGGGTTACTACCTCGTTTTGTGGAGGGATTTTCATCTATTGCATCTCCCTTGACCAAATTGACCCAAAAGTGTGCTCCATTCAGGTGGTCGGATGAGTGTGAGGAGAGCTTTCAGAAGCTCAAGACTGCTTAAACCACAGCTTCAGTGTTAGTTCTGCCATTAGCTTCAGGTTCTTACACCATGTATTATGATGCCTCGAGGATAGGCATTGGTTGTGTTTTGATGCATGAGGGTAAGGTGATTGCCTATGCCTCGCACCAGTTGAAGACCCATGAGAAGAACTATCCTGTCCATGATCTTGAGTTAGCAGCCATTGTGCACGCCTTGAAGATTTGGCGTCATTATTTGTATGGGGTTCATTATGAGATCTATACCGATCATCGGAGTTTGCAGTATCTGTTGAAGCAGAAGGATCTTAACTTGCATCAGCGGAGATGATTGGAGCTTCTTAAGGACTATAATATCACTATTCTGTACCATCCGGGGAAGGCCAATGTGGTGGCCGATGCTTTGAGTCGCCGGGTGGAGAGTTTGGGGAGTTTAGCATATCTTCTAGTAGCAGAGAGACCTTTGGCATTGGATGTTCAGGCCTTAGTGGGCCATCTTGTTAGATTGTATATTTCGGAGCCTAGTCGGGTATTGGCTTGTAAGGAGACCGAGCAGGAGATGCAGAGCAGATATCCACGCCTATTTGAGACTCTAGGTATGTTTCTAGACCCGTCCGAGGATGAACGGTTGTTTAAGAGGGGGAGGATGTAACGACCCGGCCGATCATTTCGAGAGTTATAGCCCCGTTTCCCCCATTTCTATTTTGTTTATGCTTTTAAGCTATATTTTGATATACCAGGTTGGTTGGTTCGGGTCCGGAGTGGTTTCAGAATGGAATGAGACACTTAGTCTCTAAAGTAGAAGCTTAAGTTAGAAAAGTCAACTGGATGTTGACCTATGTGTAAACGATCTCGGAATTTAATTCTGATGGTTCCATTAGATTGGTTAGGTGATTTTGGACTTAGGAGCGTGTCCGGAATGCGATTTGGAGGTCCGTAGTGGAATTAGGCTTGAATTGGCAAAAAATGGAAATTTGGCAATTTCGGTCGGCAGTGGAAAATTTGATATCGGGGTCGGAATGGAATTCCGGAAATTGGAGTAGGTTCGTAGTATCATTTGTGATGTGTGTGCAAAATTTGAGGTCATTTAGACGTGCTTTGGTTGGTTTCGGCATCGGTTGCCGAATTTGGAAATTTAGAAGTTCTTAGGCTTGAATTCGAGGGTAATTTGGTGTTTGGATGCTGTTTTGAGTGATTCGAAGGTTCGACTAATTTTGTATGTTGATATATGACTTGTTGGTATTTATGGTTGAGGTCCCGAGGGACTCGGGGTGATTCCGGGTAGCTAACGGATTTGTAGAAGTTAGAAAATGTAGCTGAAGATGCTGCTTCTGCTATTTCCGCACGTGTGAAAGGAAGAGTCGCAGGTACAAGGCCGCTGGTGCGCATGGGAAGTCCGTAGGAGAGGGTAGTGCTGGGCTAGGCAGGATACGCAGGTGCGAGTTGGAGGTCGCATCTGCGAGCCTGCAGGTGCAAAACCTGGGGCGCAGATGCAGAAAAGGGGAACGCTGGGCAGGCTTCGCAGAAGCGGAGGAAACGCGCAGGTGCGCCTTCGCAGGCACAGGGTTTTGGGCCGCTGATGTGGAACTTGTGCTCCTAAGTGAGTTCCGCACCTGCGATGGATTTTTTCCGCAGGTGCGGTGGCGCAGAAGCGTGAAATTTGTCTGCATGTGTGAAAAACACCTGGGCAAAAACCATAAATAGAACCCTTCGCGAATTTGGCTCATTTTCACCATTTGCAAGTCAAAGTTTGGAGCTTTTGGAGTGATTTTGAAGGGTGATTCAAGGGCTATATGTGAGGTAAGTTGCTTGAGCCCTAATACTCCTATGTATGGTGATTTCCCGTTATTTAATCCTACAATTAGTGAAAATGGGGGGTTAGGGCTTGGGATTTTGGAGAGTTTAATTTAAGGATTTGAGGGGCCAAACGGCGTCGGATTTTGTTAAATTTTATATATATGGACTCGTGAGTGGATGAGCTTCCTAGTTTTGCAACTTTTGTTGGATTGTGAGACGTGGTCCTGGGGGCCGGGTTGAGCCAATTTCGGGTTTTGGGCTAATTTGATAGTTTTTCTTATGAAATTCATTCCATTAGAGTATATTGATGGTACTGTACTGATTGTGAATAGATTCGGAGAATTTGGAGGCCGAGTCGAGAGGCAAGAGCATTGAAGGGCAGAGATTTGACCGGTTTGAGGTAAGTAACGATTGTAAATCTAGTCCTGAGGGCATGAAACCCCGGATTTCGTATCATTCTACTATTTTGAGGTGACACACATGCTAGGTGACGGGCGTGTGGGAGTGCACTGTTGGGGATTGTGACTTGGTCCATCCCGTAGCAACTGTAAAGTTGCGTATTTTGTTGAAACTATATGATACTTATATGTTTTAGAAGGAGTTTCTATAAATTAGGCTGAATGCCGTGTTTGGACCTTGTGCTAGTGCTGTTTGGACCCTTAGGGACCTTTTCTTATTATCCTCTCACTGTTTGTGATTAAAAATCTATACTCATTCATGGTTATACCTGTTTACTGCATAACTCAGTTTTATTACTCGATTTGTGATGCATATAAATGTTGTTTTGGGCTGAGCACCCAGTTTTTACTGAAATGCCCGTGTGGCTTGAGAGGTTTATGACTGAATGAGGTAGAGGGCCTGATTTGTCAGGATATTTATGGGATCGGGCTGTACGCCGCAACATGTTTGATATAGGCCGAGGGCCTGAATGATTTATGCCATGATTTGGCTTGATATAGCACTTGGGCTGAAGGAGCCCTTCTGGAGTCTATACACACCCCCAATGAGCGCAGGTACCTACTGAGTGAGAGTGCTGAGTGCCGAGTGACTGGGAGGCATGAGTGATTGTGAGGTATGCCCGAGTGGAAAGAGTGATTGTGAGGTATGCCCGAGTGGCAAGAGTGATTGTGAGGTATGCCTGAGTAGCAAGAGTGATTATGAGGTATGCCCGAGAGGCATGAGTGACTGTGAGATTTTGGTTCATCATTTTTGCTCACCTTTGCATTTGGTCTCTGTTTGAAAATTGTTGGAAAATATCTTTAAATGATTTTACTGGAACTGGGTTTAAACGAGATGTTTTGATTCAAATCCTGATTTTTAAAGCATGTTGTATTTTACTGAGACTTCACGATATGAACTTTATATGCTTTATTGCTCGTCACTACTGCTCAGTATTTATTTATTGTTGTTACTTACTGCGTTGGCGTACTCACGTTACTCCCTGCACCCTGTGTGCAGATCCAAGTGTAGCTGGACACGGTAGCGATTATTGATTATTTTGGTTGCTGATTGTTCGTCGGGAATAGCAAGGTAGCTGTTTGGCGATCGCAGCCCCTGCTCTCCTCCCTCTTATCGTCCTTTAGTTGTATTTAGCTATTTTTTCAGGCTGAGTTAGTCTTGATATTGTTAGACAGATTGTAATAGATGCTCATGACTAGTGACACCCCGATGTCGGGCTTTTCTTTTCCGCACTTTTGCTTTTATTTAAACTCCTTTGCGAAGGTTTTTATGCTAAATAGCCTTGAATTTATCTTTGAAATAAAAAATATCGGTTGTTTTGGAATGAGTCGGCTTGCATAGTTCCGTGATAGGTGCCATCATGACAGGTTAGGGTTTTGGGTCGTGACATTATGGCTCCGACGTGTTCTTTTATGAAAGCACTTGCAAGCATAGCAATAGAATCGATAGAGTTAGATGGTAAGTTATGATACCATATCATTGCTCCCTTTGACAAGGTTTCACCGAATTATTTCAATAATACAGATTCGATCTCATCGTCCTCTAAATCGTTCCCTTCAATGGCACATGTGTAAGAGGTGACATGTTCGTTGGGGTCGGTCGTTCCATTATACTTAGGACTTTTGGGCATGCGAAACTTCTTTGGGATTGGTTTAGGAGCCGCGTTCAGGGGGAAAGGCTTTTGTACAATATTTTTGGAATCTAAGCCCTTCAATACCGAAGGTGCTCCCGAGATCTGATCAACCCTGGATTTATATGTTTCCACTTTTTTGTCGTTTACTTCGATCCTCCTTTCTCGCGACTCTATTCGTTTAGTCAGTTCTTCGATCATCTTAACAATTTCGGGATTAGTCCCCGATTTTTGCTCATTTGAGATTATTATGGCTGGCCCCGTTTTGTGGGTGACTTCTTGGGGTGGACTGGGATCGAGTCTGGTCGGTGCCTGGGTTTGGCTCTACAATTGGGCTATTGCTACTTGTTGTGCTTGCAACATATCAAAAATCATACGCAAGCTGATTCCGTTTTTCTCAGCATTTTGGGTATTTCGAGTTGCAGACCGAGTTCCACCATGAATGTTATTTTCAGGGTCGGAGCATTGGTTCGCCTCGATGGCCGCATGTGAATTAACGTCTATTGGCTCTTCAACCCGAGCTCCAACGGGATCGATAACTGGCCTTCCACCCCCGGGGGTTAAGTTATTATTCTCATCTTGAAGGCCAGCTTCGTTGTCGATAGGTAGGGCCATTAATTGAGAGTTCGTCGTTTTCAACCTGAAATCAAAGATACTTCCAAGTGCAAGTGTAAAATGGTCTGTTTTACGAAAATTTGTACTAAATAACCACTGTTATCCTTAACCCCACGGTGGGCGCCAAACTGTTTACCCGAAAAACGGATAGAGTTGAATTTGTACGTAGTTCTAAGAGTACGTGGTATAATTTGGCATAAATCGTATAAGTAAGTAGAAATATTGAATATTGACTGCAAAGAATAAACTACAAACCGAGTTGGAATGGGGAATAGTTTATGAATAAGCAAGATGAATCAATGTATAAAGCTCAAAAGGATAATCTCTCAAAAATGAGAGCTTATCAATAGTATCTGAGTTATATTGTATTTGTGCCTTCATGTCATGCCTTACAGAAATAGTAGCTATCCCTCTTATAGTGGAGAGATCTTACTTTAGATATAATTAAAAATACAGAGTGGAGATCTTATGGTAAATCAACTTTTCTCTAATTCCCGCCGAAATTCTCTTCCTTAGTGCGGCTGCAACGATTCTTGTCTCTTGGCTCGATCTTGGTCGGACTTGGTATTGGTCGATTTCCAGACTTAGATCTCGATATTGACTCGAGCTCGATATTGGCTCGGGGTTCGGTATCGACTAGAGCTCGACATTATTCAGTCTCTGGCTCTTAAGCTCGATAACACCACTTTACATCATAATTCGATATTGGCTCGAACTTGACAATGACTTCGAGCTCGGTATTCGATCGGTTCCTGAAACATGATCTCGGTAACCTGGCTTCAGATCTCATCTCGATATTATGAAGACGCTCTTGGGTCCTCTATCTTCCAATATTGACTAATCATACGAAGGTCGAAATCTGTTTTGACTGTATAGAGAAAGAACATTGGCATTTGGCTTTATATTTACCACACGTTCATATATAAGATATCTCTAGTTTGAGTCATCAAGAAGCTTTTTTTATTGTTTTTTGCTGGCTAAAATCTTCAAAGTCGAGGATGCACTAATTAATACAAAGACATTGTTCATTGTCCCTAATAATAACAATAGAACATGCCGCTATCCTTAATCAAAATAGTCTAGTCCTCCTTAGACGCGGGCAAATAATTTAATTTTATGAGTTTTAAATTTTAGAATAATACTTTCAAGTATTATTAATTGGGTTTTAAATTTTTATATTTAATTTGTACATATTTTATGAATTTCTTAACATGAATACACTATTTGTCAAAAGTTACTTGATTCGGCCTTGATCCTCCTATATATACTAAGAATCACATTATATATATGTTAAACAAAGGTTTTTAACAATATATATGTTAAACAAAGGTTTTTAACAATATATATTGGAGTATTAAGTATTAACATAACTAAACTCTTAGAAGTATTCCTAATTAATTGGTTCAGGATATGGTCTTTGACTAAATATTTAACTTGTTGATTGATCGAAGGTGCACCTATTATTGTACTTGTAAAGTTTAGTATTATCCCTTCTAAAGAGGCACTGCACAGAGCACAACTAATAAAAAAATATAGGTCTCCCTTGGTTAATTAAATGGATCGTCCGTGAGAATTGAGATTATCCAAAATCCAAATCAAGCAAAGGGGCACGTTATTATTTTATATTTTCGACATCTTAACTAACTAAATACAGTTGTTAGGTCATAGATTTCTATGCATAATGGGCAAATCATGTGGTTAACTAGTTTAGAAAGATGTGTTAGGAATTATACTTTTTAAAAAAGAAAAGAGTGTATAAACCATAAGCGTATACACGTAAGAAGGTTAGGAAACTCCTAGTTCGCCATTGTTGGGGATCGAAGTACTAAAAGTAAGCTTAGTGAAAAATAAATAAATATACAAAACATTAAGTAATATATGTCAACAGTGTATTCTTACACTTACAACAATGTAAATAATATGATCACTTAACTATTTTTACCATATATAAAGAATTAATACATATTTTTACCATATTTTATTACTTAACTATTGTAAATTAATATGCTTTGATATAAACATTTGGATTGGGTTAATTTTTACCCCAACCACCCTGCGATAATTAAAAGAAATTTGCTACTGTATCGTGAACTTGAGATTAACTATTTAACACCCGCATTGTCTATCACTAGGAAGTCGCGTTCTCTCTCTCTTTGATATCTAGCGGTAAAAGGACTGAACTTAGTTTTTAAGATCTACTATTAGCAAAAAGTGGGATTCAACTCCCCTCCATTTCCTAATCTCTCCATTTTTTCGGGTTTCTACTTAGATTGAAGACACTTGTCATAATTAAATATTAATGAATGAGATTTAATTGAATAAAATAAAACCCTAATCATAGTTAAAGTATTTAATTCCTTTTTTTATTTATTCCCAACTAATAATATCTTTTACAATTCCACAATTATAGCTACACATTCTGTGAGATTCCTTCTTTTTTTCTTGTAGTAATTTTCTTTCCAACCAATTCTAGCAGCATTTTCTTTTGTAGTATTCATATGCAAGTCTAAGTGAATCAAATTTTATCCCAAGGTTAATTGATACAAATGAATGAGAAACATCCATATATTAATTTTGAGATGTGACCACAAATCTACCATTGAAAAAAGAAATTAAGACGACAATAATAATTCAAAGATCTCCAATACATGGTTCTGCTACGAATAAAGTTTAATTTTTCGGTTAAAATTAGATTGCGTTTTTAAATAATTATTTCAATTTTTTTAAAGGATAGTGAACTCTAGAATAATGAAAAGAAAATTGTGGAATGGAAGGGTGTAACGACCCAGTCGATCGTTTTGAGAATTTAAGTCACGTTCGGCGGCATAAGGCCCTGCGCAACTTCGTATTATGTGTATTGACTTGTGTGCGTAGTTGAATTCAGTTACCGGATGATTCATAGTGATTTGGAAAACTTAGTCCCTAAAACGGAAGCTTAAGTCTTAGGATTTTGACCGTAGTCGGAACTATGTGAAGACAACTCCGGAATGGAGTTTCGTTAGCTCCGTTGGGTGATTTTGGACTTAGGAGCGTGTCCGGACTGTGAATCTGAGGTCTGTAGCTAATTTAGGCTTGAAATGGCGAAAGTCAAATTTTTGGAGATTTGGACCGGAAGTAAACTTTTTGATATCGGGGTTCGGAATTCGATTCTGGAAGTTAGAGTAGGTCCGTAATATCAATTATGACTTGTGTGCAAAATTTAAGGACAATCGGACGTGATTTGATAAGTTTTAGCACCGATTGTAGAAGTTGAAGTTTCAAAGTGCATTAAGTTTAAATTGGGGTGCGATTCATGATTTCGATATTGTTTGATGTGATTTGAGGTCTCGAGCAAGTTTATGTTATGTTATGGGACCGGTTAGTATGATTGGATGGGGTCTCGGGGACCTCGGGTGTGTTTCGGGGTGGTTTCGGGTCACTTCGGGTTGTTTCAGAATTGCTGTATTTGGTATCTGGTTTCCTTCTTCGCGAACGTGAAGAGTGTCTCGCATTCGCGAAGAGTAGTTTTGAGGCTGCTGGGATTTGGCCTTCGTGAACGCGAAGTAGAGCTCACGAACACGAAGGTATGTTTGAAGAACTTACGTGAACGCGAGGAACCAGTCGCGAACGCGTAGAAGGAAGGAGGGGACTGGGCCTGGAGTCATTAGCCTTCGCGAACGCGAAGTTTAAATCTTGAACGCGAAGCAGTAGGACTTGAGGGCATCGCAAATGCGATGCTATGCATAGGCAGACCTTCGCGAACGCGATACTGGTAACGCGAACACGAAGAAGAATTTGAGGCAGTTGAGTTTTTGGCCTTCGCGAACGCGAGATAGAGGCCGCGAACGCGAAGAAGACCTATCTGGGCAGAATTAAAAGTCCCAAAAATGGGGGTTTGAGTTCATAACTCAAAAATTAAATTGGGTGCTCGGTAGAAGGCGATGTTTGGAGAGATTCTTGCGTGGGCGCTTGGGGTAAGTGATTCTTATCCAGTTTTGATTAATTTCCATGATTATGCCTTAGAATATATCTTTTAATTCGGATTTTAATGGAGGAAAATCAAGTTTTTTGTAACATCTTCCAAAAACGAAAATTTAAGATTTGGAGGTCGAGTTGTTATTGGAATTCGATAAAATTGGTATGGTTGAACTCGTATCGGAATGGGTGTTCGGATTTCATAAAAATTATGTTGGGTAATGAGGGGCGGGCCCCACGTTGACTTTGACTTTTTGGAATAAATTTTTAAGTCAACGCATTATTATTCGGAATTATTTCCGATGAATGTTAATGAAGTTATACAATTAATTTGGATAGATTTGAGCTGTCCGGAGGTCAATTGAAGAAAGAAGGCTATTTTGAAATATAAGTCTAACTTCAAAAAGGTAAGTGTCTTGCTTAACCTCGAGTGGAGGAATTACCCCTTAGGCATCGAGTCTTATGTACCATTTGTGAAATGTGAAAAGCTGTGTACGCAAGGTGACGAGTACGTACTTAGACTTATATGCACAAATTTTATTGGATTTAAGTGTTAGGCATTATTGTGTAGTAAATTGGGTAATTATGGGCAATTATTAAATCATCTGTTTGCCATGCCTAAATTCTTATTGTTGAATTTATTTTTATATGACAATTTGATGTGATTGTTACTTGAAATATTTATGAAATTTCGTGAGTATTGTTGGTTTAATATTTCTTGGAAATTAATTTCAATATGAATTTTCCCTATACAAATAATTAATTAAGCAAGTTTAAAAAGAAAGGTTAATATAATTATCTAAATTTGGATTAATGAAGGTTTTGCTTTATGCTGAGTTATTTCTATCTCTATTGATTGTTTTTGGGCTGTTATACACATTGTGTGGAGCCTTCGGCTATTTATTGTGAAATTAATTAATTTGGTTGTGTCTTTGGAATTTTGGTTGTGGACATTGGACAAATTGTGATATGAATTGATTTTGTTATATTGCCGTGATAATTTTCTGTGTAAATTGTTGTGTTGGGTGAGTTATTATTTTGAGAAGATAAGGGTGACATTTCACCGTTGATATTATGTGGGTATAAGGGTGTCATTTTACTGTTGTTGTGTTTGTTGGAATATTATCTGGGCGGAGTGATAAGAGCGGCTATAAGAGCGATAAGTGTGGCTATAAGAGCGATAGGGGTGGCTATTGATATTGTTAGGGCGGAGGGATAAATGTGGCTATAGGAGAGATAAAGGTGACTATAAGAGAGATAAGGGTGGCTATTGTCAGGGATGATATGTGATGATGTGGAGTTGTGGTGTTGATAATTTTCATGTGATGTGATTTTCTTGTGTTTATTTTTATACCTCGTGCAATTTGTCTTGTTGTTGGTAAATTTATAATAATCTATTTTATGTTGAAATTGGGGGCCTGTGGCTATTTCCAGGCGGATTATAAAATAAAATATGGGCACGAGGTGCCGTGAGTAAATAATGAGAATATTGGCACGTGAATTGTCCGTGCAGTTGTGAGATAAAATGTGGGCACGAGGTGCCGTGATTAAATGATAATGCTATTTGGCACGTGAATTGTCCGTGCAGTTGTGATATGAAATGAGGGAACGAGGTGCCGGAGAAATAATATAATTTGATTATGGGCACGAAGTGCTGTGAAAATATGAAAGAGGGTTGAGACCCGTGTTTATGAAAAATATGAAAATGGGCTGAGACCCATGGTTGAATGATTATGAAATGAAATGTCACATGATGACTTTTTAATTGAAAGAATTATATTTAAAATATTCATTTCGAAGGATTTTTATTCAAAAACATTTATTGGAAAGGATTGCATTCGAAGATATTTATTTAAAGAAATTATATTTGAGAGAGATTTATTTAAAGGAAGTATATTTGAAAGATATTTATTTGAAGAAATTATATTTGAAAGAGAGTTATTTGTAAGAATTATATGTAAAAGATATTTATTAAAAAAACTTGAATTAATTGGGTGTAATTGTATTTATTAATTGTTGAGCGATATTAATGGTGTTCTTGTTGTCTGCTGTGGATATCACTGGTTGTTTTACGTTGCTCTTATTGTTATTTGTTTCCTATTATTTTGTATATTATATTGCACATGTTATTAGACTAGTGAGTGTCTTGGCTGTACCTTGTCTCTACTCCACTGAGGTTAGTCTTGATACTTACTGGGTACCGACCGTGGTGTACTCATACTACACTTCTGTACATTGTTGTGCAGAGCCATGTATTGGAGATATCAAACTTGAGCAGAGTTAAAGCGGGATCGTAAGGATTCAAGGTAGAGGTGCTTGGTCGTCGTAGTCCCTTGGAGACTTTTTATTTTATTGTACTGTTAATTTGTAATCAAACAATATTATATATTCTGTTATCGTGATCATTTCATGTATTCGGTTAGAGTTCGTGACTCAGTACTATCAGTCTTGAGAGGTTGCATATTCATATTTGTTCCGCTATTAGTTTTGATTACTTATTAATTTCAAACAACAAATGGCTTCAAAATGTAATTGAAATCGGCTTACCTAGTCTTAGAGACTAGGTGCCATCACGACGCCTGTGGTGGGATTTTGGGTCGTGAAAAGTTAGTATCAGAGCTCTAGGTTCATAGGTTCTACGAGTCATGAACGAGTCTAGTATAATCTTGCAGATCGGTATGGAGACGTTTGTACTTATCTTTGAGAGGCTACAGAACTGTTAGGAAATTTACACTTCTTTTATTCCTGTCGTGCGAAATTTGTTGAATTTGGAATTTTGAGCCTTTGTCTCTCTATTCTCTCTCAGATGGTGAGGACACGTGCTACCGGGTTAGCTGAGCAGGCATCCGCACATACTGCTAGGGCTACAAGAGGTCGGGGACGAGGTAGAGGCCGAGGAAGGGCATGTTCTGCCGCTAGAGCACCTGTCAGAACAACAATTGAGGAGCCATAAGTAGCTCCAGTTGGGGGATCGGTACCATAAGCACCTGTTGTTACCCCCGAACTTCAGGAGACTTTAGCATAGTTCCTGAGTATGTTTGGTACATTAACCCAGGCAGGATTGATCTCTGTTGCACCAAATATTCTGCAGATTGGGGGAGTAGCTCAGACTCCTACCACAACTTTAGAGCAGCATGTTCACATTGGTCAGGTTCCGGGTGTAGTACCGGTACAACTTGTTATTCCGGTTCGGCCTGAGGTCAGGCCCGAGGCATCAGAAGAAAAACAAAAGAGACCTGAAAGGTTTAAGTTTTATAGTCCACCTACTTTCAGTGGCACAACTATAGAGGATGCCCAAGGATTCCTAGAAAATTGTCACCGTATTCTCCGCACCATGGGTATTGTGGAAGTGAGTGGAGTTGCCTTTACTACATTTCAACTGTCAGGCGCAGCGTATCGATGGTGGCAAATCTATGAAGAAGGTAGACCAGCCGATGCAACACCACTAACTTGGGCTCAATTTTCGGAAATGTTCTTGAAAGAGTTTGTCCGACAGACTTTCAGCGATGCGTGGCGCATAGAGTTTGAACGGTTGCATCAGGGCACTATGACAATGTCAGAATATGCTATCAGGTTCAGTGAGTTAGCCCATCATGCACCTATCTTGGTTCTGACAATCAGAGAACAGGTCCGCTAATTCATTGAGGGGCTCGATTTTGATATTAAAATATACATGGCTCGAGAGTTGCAAAGTGATACTTCATTTCAACAAGTAGTGGAGATTGCAAGGAAGATTGACGGTGTTTTAGGCTAGAAAATGGAGTCTAAGGAGGCCAAAAGGTCTCAAAGATCTAGAGGGTTCAGTGGATTTTACTCTTCAGCTAGGACCCATTATAGCGGGGGCTCGAGCAGTCGGTCAGCTCAGTCCGCACATCAGATTACTCGGGGTGCTCCAGTTTATTCCAATTATCCGGCACAGACTCAGTACGAGCAGCCGTGACCTCAGACGGGTTGTTATGAGTGTGGTGATTCTAGGCACAACATGAGAGATTGTCCTAGACTTGGGAGGGGTGATACTCCACGTGCACAATCAGCTAGATGTGGAGGACAGGCGGATAGTGGGCGCCTATGAGGTGGAGACCCGACCCGTTGATATAATCTCTATAATTTGGCTGAGGCCAATATACCAGATGGTGACGTTACAGGTACGATACTGATTTTGTTATAAAAGGATATATTTCCCGTAATTTGATTCGGTTCTGAATATTGAGGTGAGTCTTTCTATTATGCTCCACTTATGGGTGAGCTTCGTAATTTTGTGACCCACTTATATGTTATCGCTGTTGGGAGAATTGAGGATGTGAGTCCGTGTCTGTCATTTATTTTTGTGCACCATTGTGGGTTTAATGTGTTTTGGAACAATTGATTCTATTTTTTATGAATTATATGCCCTGCCGGTATGAGGGTTCATTATATGTTATGAAAACCGTTTATGAAATATATTGAAAAGAAGAAAGAAAAGAAATTAAAAATTTCAGTTGGCACAATATGCAAAATACTTGTGATTCGGAGTTGAGGACAAGATCCTCACATTTTTTATATGATGTGAAATATTTAAACCGGGCTACAAGCTGTGGTGGAAGTTATATAAGGACGAGGTCCTTGTGATGAAATATTTATGAGTTTAAAATTCTCCCTTTGTGAAATTTAATTTGTATAATAATATTAATAGGGAGTCATGCCTGTTAGGCTTATTTTATAATTCTTGTATATTTTCTGTTCATATTCAGCCATTTTCGTGCTGTAAACATTGAGTTTTAGCCTATGAGGTGAGTGCCAAGGTGGCGTTAAATGTGACTCATTAATCCGAGTAAGTAATCATGAGGTCTTCATGCCTTACGTTATGTTGTTAGTATTGTGAAAATTTGAAACGAGGTGATGGTTAATATGAGATTAATTGATGATGTTGGAATTAATTATGAACAATTTTTAAGGCCAGAGATATGGTGATGAGCAACATA
>AWOL01S0025336.1:46216-59041 GCA_000715115.1 Nicotiana otophora
TTGTGATGAAATATTTATGAGTTTAAAATTCTCCCTTTGTGAAATTTAATTTGTATAATAATATTAATAGGGAGTCATGCCTGTTAGGCTTATTTTATAATTCTTGTATATTTTCTGTTCATATTCAGCCATTTTCGTGCTGTAAACATTGAGTTTTAGCCTATGAGGTGAGTGCCAAGGTGGCGTTAAATGTGACTCATTAATCCGAGTAAGTAATCATGAGGTCTTCATGCCTCACATTCTGTTATCAGGGTTGTGAAAATTCGAAATAAGGTGGTGGTTAATATGAGATTAATTGATGATGTTGGAATTAATTATGAACAGCTTTTAAGACCAAAGATATGGTGATGAGCATACATATGATGTGTTTCATGTCCTGATATCATTATGATAATGCAATGCTTGAAAAGCTGAGATTAGTGTTATTGATATATACATTGTGGTGCTTTGTTGGGTTGTGGATGTATCGTTAGGAGTTGTTTTGGTGTTACTCTGGCAGGTGGATAGGCCCAATATTATTTCTTAAAGTTCATTTGTTACTAGTTAAAAAAAAAGGAAATTTATGTTTCAGAAATACTAAAATGAGAATTTAATTAACTATTTATTTTTTGGCTTGCCTGATTGCTGTGTCCGGCGCCATCGCGACCTTTAATGAATTTTGGATCGTGACAATATGGTATCAGAGCACTAGGTTTACTTAGGTCTCATGAGTCATGAGCAAGTCTAGTAGAGTCTTGCGGATCGGTGCGGAGACGTCTGTACTTATCTTCGAGAGGCTACATGGCTGTTAGGAGCACTTCCCTTCTTGATTCCTCATCGTGTGATTTGATTCCTTTGAGTGCCTTCATTCCCTTCCCATTCAATCTTATGCGGCGTGAAGTGCTGGTTATATATCGAGAATTGAGGAATTGTAATGGTACTACAGATGTGGTGCGAGATGTTTCTCACTGCGTAGTAGTTTTGGGGCTATTGTCATCGCCTTGCGGAAGGATATTCTGTCATTTCAGCTCAGTAGCTGTACTTCTGAGATGCTTTGAGGCTATGCACAGGTTGCTATGATGCTCATGAGTTGTAATCGCACGGTATTGATATGATGGTAGGATGCTTGCCTATGTGTCGGGGTAGTTAATGACTTGGAAGGAGGTTTACTTAGTGTATGGTCCCGAGATTCAGTAACTTATTTTCGGCGGAGGAAAAACAATTGGCCTATGAATGTCCAGATTTGGGTTGATGGAGTAACGAGGCTTGGTATTTTCGAGCGTAGTAGCGTTCTCAAACTGTGATGTGGTGTCATTGTCCTTGTTAAACGCGTAAAGGTTCGCCGATGTTATGGCCTTCTTCAATTTACCTTTGGGCCAGGGTACTGTGAAATGGTGCTTGAGACACGGTTGTCAGAGATAACGGAGTGTAGCAGTTTTGGAATCGAATTGGCACTTCTAGTATTGATGGCTCGAGAAAGATGATCTTCTAAGAAGTTTAAAGTTAGCGGCGATCTGTTGGTTCAAGTGCTACAGAGATAGATTTTGATTTAAGGCAACAACTGGGCAGCGAAGGATGAGGAAGGACATGTGAGAGGTGTCTTGTAGTGGTTAAAATTCTAGAAGGCCAAGTGTGAGAAACAGAAGTCGAGTAGTTGCTTGAAGAATAGAGGGTTTGACCAAAGTGGCAGAGTAGTATATGGGTTTTGCGGTAGGATGACTACACACCCTAAGAAAAGTTTAGAGTGATTTGGGATTCAGGGTGGACAGTGACGAGATCTACGGACTCAATTTGGAATATTGGCTATTAGGCGATAGGAGATTTGATGCGACAGAGTTGAGTTTCTTGAGATGAAGAAGGATACAACATGACTCTGGGTTGGAATGTATTATCGCATCTTTAGTTGATATCCATGAGGAGTGAATGGACTTGTTCAGCTGGTGAATAAGCACGGGCTCAGGTTGGGGTACTGATTTTGTAGTAATTGTACCTAGTATAACGACGTTGGGAGATGTCAGCATGTAATTTCCACAGGTGGGTTATTTCCTATGAGCAAGTTAGCAGTCGTGTGGTTGACGAAGCTCTGCGAAGAATTCTACTGGTTATCCATCTAGAGGTCAAATATGTGAATGTGGTTAGTGATTCAGAGTGTTCATGAAAGGTCAAATGGAAGGATTTTGAGGTATTTGGCGAGCAGGTTGTGCAAGATCGGGTCAACAATGAAGAAAGAATCTTAGTGGGTCCCAGGTTTATGCAATGGTAGCTTCGAGCTAAGTGGGAGAGTCCCATCGTCTACGATTGGATTGCATAGTTTTCTACTGGTGAGGTTTCTGGTTATCGGCGTATTGATGGGTTATTACGATTAAGGAAAGAGAACCTCAGTGGCAATTTGAGCAAAGGATTTGAGGAATGTGTGCTATAATTGACCTTATTAATTCATGTTCATGCTTTGGGAAGACTCAGAGTGTATGCTTCGTGTAGATGTAATGTACATGGAAAGTGAGACAGCCGAGTGTTTCCTTGAGAAAGTGTCCATGTGCTAGCAGGGCCTTGTAGTTTATTATGTTTGGGAACAAGTCGGAGTAAGTGACTCTCAATAACGGTCCTAGTGAATTCAAAGGTTAAAATGTAGTGCCTAAGGATTTCAAGCCCACAATATGGTTAAGAATCGTGCTTTTATAGCAGATTATGAAAAGGGGTTTGGAGTGTTCTATGATATCTTCGATTGTAGCATTTGGAAGAATGAGAGAAAATGACTTCTGATTCGTAGGGGAATTTTCAGAATGGGTGTACCGGTTTAGGATGCGAATATGCGCACAAGGAGGGTATGAGATGATTCGTGGGATTTGATACAGCATGGTCTCGTGATTCAAGGCCACTCGGGGTGAATGCAGATTGATTTTGTTATATGTTGACTGGAGTTATTATTATTTCTTAGGAAAGTTAAGAATAAATTGGGAAACGACGGGTCGACTAACAATGGTTGAATTGGCATGATGGTGGCAATGATCAGTTCCTTCATGGCATTGAGTTATGCATGTGATTTGTGGCGGTACGTGCGAGGCTTGACGGCCGCCGTAATTGATTTTATTTGGAGGAATTCAAGTATTATGGCATGTTATGTGTAGATGGATCCCGAAAGAAGTATGGTGGTTTAAACCACTACTTGGGTTTGGTATTTTTTGTGGATATGGGAATTCAGTCACGTGTTGCAATGGTTCTCTTGAAATGAGTTAAGTAGAAGGTTTCTATATGATGAAGTGCTTACCCTATTAGTGGTTCGGGAGTTATGATGAAATTCTTGTACTCCTGTGCATTGGCGTGATTAAGTGCATCAAGCAGCGTGGGAACCATTGCAAGGATGTCATGAGCTCGGATGAGAAGGAAAAGAATTTAGATACTTAAGTAAGATGGTATTGTTCTCGGCGTCACCTAAGGTGGATGTCATATGTAAGAGGCCTTGTGTATTGAATTATGGATTCTTAATTTGCTTTACAGCTTAAGTACGGTCGGTGGTATGAATGTACGGACTCGTTATCTGGTGCGGAAGGTCGTGTGAGCGTGTCCCACAGGAAGATTGGATAAGAGTGGCATGTAGCCACCTGCCTGAGTGAATATTGAAACCATGTATGAAGATTGTGGCGATATGTAGCATGTAGCCACCTGCCTGGAAGTTTGTTCTGGTTATGATGGTTGTTCTTGTATGTTATGGGAAAAAGGGTTATTATGGATCCTTGAAAGGTTATTAGCCTAGTACGGTGCGATCAGAATAGGCTTGAGATCCGTGGATGGATTTAAATATGAATGTGGGCTCTATATCAGGCTGGATGTGTTCATTTCAGCATAGCGCTCCTTATGGGGGGGTATTCGAACATTGGATGTCGTTTCGTCGTCGGCTATTTCATGTAATACTATATTGTGTCGTGTGAGTTGTGAAACGGCTTGGTAAATTTCTTATGTGTTGAGGTTCCGCATAGCGATGGTGTTATGTGAGCAGGATGGCTCTCGAGATTCAGATTATATATCGCACCTTAGTTGTGATTGAGTTTTGTAGCATATGGCGCTATCTGTCTCCCCAGGGATGGTATTATGCACTTAGCATGCTTGTGTCCGATATTCGAATATTTTGTAATAATGAGCATTCTAGCTCGGTAAAAATCACCTTATATAGATTTTTATGTGTGGATCGGGTGGCACGCCGCCACAGGTATTTTGTTCAGCAACAGTGGGATGTTGATTACAGTCCCATATATCTATTTTCTTTTATTTTGTTTGCTATTTTCTAGGGAAGGTTCATAACACCTTTTCGGTCATTTAATTAGTTACGTGGGTTAAGTAGTTCTTTCCAGATTATTGGATCCGAGATTAGTGCGATCGGATTATATGAAGTATAGTAAAGAGCAAATACCATTATTTGGTTATAATGGGGTGATGATTCTAGTCAGGAGGAGAGACTCAATGATTTGTCGACTCGGTAGTTGGTTATGAACTTCTACATGCCTCTTCCGTCGTGACGGTATTGCAAGAGTTGGAACCAGACTTATATATGTCATAGGTGCATGGTGAACATCAAATTCGGGGAATGTCGGTTATTATGACCAGAGAATGTTATTATGGTTATGTGAATGTTGCGGTGCATGGCGTGAATTCAGCAAAGGTGTGCAATCATGTTCTGATATATCGTGTGGTGATTGATACGGTGTTCATATGTTGAAAGCATGCCCGGTGGAGAATCCCGGATGTTGGAATTTGGCTCTAAGGCTTATTTGATCAAATAAAAAGGGAGAATCTTCAAATTGGCTCGAGCTAATGTGCTCAACTGAGTTGTGGTAGCACGGGTAGGTGCACGAGGTGTTAAACAGTGATTTCGGACAACTTCAGCGCAGTTCTTAGAACGTTCGGGGACGAACGTATGTTTAAGTGGAAAAGAATGTAAAAAACCTACCATCATTTTGAGCCCTGGCGTGTTGTTCAGAGGTTTGAGGCCATGAAGAGCTTCACTTCAGGTATTATGACTTGTACGCGTGGTCGAAATTGAAATTTAGGAAGTTCAGAGTTGATTTGGAAAGAAAATTCTCATTTCGGAAGCTTTAAGTTGAAAGAATTGACTAAGGTTGGATTTTTGAGTAAACGACCTCGGAATCGAGATTTGAAGGTTCCATCAGGTTTATATGATGACTGCAGACTTGGGCGTATGTCCGGATCGGGTTTTGGATGACCCGGGAGTGTTTTGGCACTAATTGTGGAAGTTGGTATTTTTGAAGAATTTTATAAATTTGGGTTGTAGTACATTAGAATGTCATCGATGTCCGTTTGGGATTCAGAGTCTGGGAATAGCTCCGTATGGTGATTCTGGAATTGGGAGCACGTCTGGAAGTGGATTCAGAGGCCCGTAGGTCATTTTGGAGTCATTTGGCTAAAGCTAGAAATTTGAAGGTTTATGATAAGTTTGACCGGAAGTGAACTTTTTGATATCGGTGTCGGAATCTGATTCCGGAAGTTGTCGTAGGTCCGTAATGTCAATTATGACTTGTGTACAAAATTTGAGGACAATCGGACGTGATTTGATAGGTTTCGGCATCTATTGTAGAAGTTTGAAGTTTCAAAGTCATTAAGTTTGAATTGGGGTGCGATTCATGATTTTGATGTTGTTGGATGTGATTTGAGGTCTCGAGCAAGTTTGTGTAATGTTATGGGACTGGCTGGTATGATTGGACGGGGTCCTGCGGGCCTCAGGTGTGTTTCGGGGTGGTTTCGGATCATTTCGGGCTGTTTTGGAACTGCTGATTCTTATGTCTGGTTTCCTAGCTTCGTGAACGCGAAGGAAGTCCCGCATTCGCGAAGAAGAAATTTTGGGAGTGCGGGATTTGACCTTTGTGATTGCGAAGGAGGGATCGCGAACGCGGAGAGGTGCCTGAAGAGCCTACACGAACGCGAGGGGCCAATCGCAAACGCGTAGAAAAAATGGAGGAGTTGGGCCTGAGGTCGCTTGGACTTCGCGAACGCGAAGCGTGGAACGGGAATGCGAACGCGAAGGAGCCGGTCAGCTGGCCATCGCAAACGTGACGAGGAGGTCGCAAACACAAAGAGGAAATGCTGGGGCAGGAACATTTGACCTTCGCGAACGCGATGCATTGGTCGCAAACACGATGAAGAACGGGGCCTGGGCAGATTGTTTTAATTCGGGGAATTTGCTCATTTCACTCATTTCTCTCTTCGTTTGGGCGATTTTGGAGAGGCTTCAAGGGGAGAGTTTCACCATCTATGTCAAGGTAAGTGATTTCCACCTTTTGCATGTTAAATACATGGTTTATATATAGATTTAGACATGGAAATTAATATAAATTGTGGGGTTTTTGTTAGAAGACCTAGAATTTGGTATTTTTAGATTTTGACCATGAAATTTGGCATTGAATTTAGAATAAATTATATATTTGCATTTGTAATGTTATGGGTAATGTTTATCTTCAAATATTTTCGGAATCCGGGCACGTGGGCCCGAGGATGATTTTACCGGTATTTCGAGCGGAGTTGGAAATGGTAGTAAATTGATTAATTATGAATATTAGAGTATATTTTGATTGGGTTGCAACTTATTTGACTAATTTTGGAGCGACGGGCATCGGTTTGAGGTGTTAGGGAGGCTTTGGAGCCGGTTATGGAATTCCAGAGCAAGTAAGTCTCCTTTCTAACCTTGTAAGAGGGAATTAACCCCATAGGTGAATTAAATCAATACATGCTTATATTTGTGGGGGATACGTACACACGAGGTGACAAGAGTCCGTGCGTAGCTACTATTATGCTTAAGTCCTGGTAGTCTAGGACCCAAAAGCATGTTCTACTTGCGATATTTGTAACCTCATTGTCAATGTAAATTTCTTAAATCATATCGTACTTGGTTAATGAATTTCAAAAAGGTTAAACATCATTTTCTTGACTTTTAAAAGAGAAATTGCCTTTTCTTGGATAATTGCCCCTTGATGAATTCTTGATTGATTGTTTGAATGTGTTATCTTTTGTGGAACAGGCCGAACGCCTCGGTAGATTAAATAGATGCATCTATGGTTCGCGCCATGCGACTCTCTGGTAGTGCACAGGTTAAATATTATATTGGAACGGGCCGTACGACCTCGACATGATTTGCGTATGCTTGTATTGCTTGCCTTGAAATTTATAAATAATGATATTGCCTTCCTGGCCTGAGATAAATTGATAAATGGTGCAAAAGAAAATTGAAAATCCCCTATTAACAAAAAAAAAAGAATTATTTACCTGCTTCATGTTACTGAGTTACAGTTGCCTTATAAAAATTCATAAATTATCATATTATCGGTATATGATTGTTGGCCATTGTAAGTGTCCGAGTCGACCCCTCGTCACTACTTTTTTGAGGTTAGGCGGGATACTTACTGGGTACACGTTGAATTACGTACTTATACTACACTTGCTGCACATTTTTATGCAGGTGCATATATGTCTAGCAGCCTTGCGGGCGCAGATGTGTGGTAAATGCGGAGACTTAGGCGAGCTGCATTTCCATCTACGATCCGCAGCCAGCAGAGTCTCCTTCAAAGTTACCTATGTATTTTCCCTTATAATTTGTATTCTGAACAAGTGTTGTATTTTATTTTATCTTCCTAGTTGATGCTCATTCACTTGTGACACCGGGTTCTGGGATGATTATGGGATATTCAGTATTGGAATTGAAAAACGTTAATATTATTTCTTAAAGTTCATTTGTTACTAGTTAAAAAAAAGAAGGAAATTTATGTTTCAGAAATACTAAAATGAGAATTTAATTAACTATTTATTTTTTGGCTTGCCTGACAGCGGTGTCTGGCGCCATCACGACCTTTAATGGATTTTGGGTCGTGACACCCGTGTTTATAAAAAATATAAAAATGGGATGAGACCCGTGGTTGAATGATTATAATATGAAGTGTCACATGGTGACTTTTTAATTGAAAGAATTATATTCAAAATATTTATTTGGAAGGATTTTTATTTAAAAAGATTTATTGGAAAGGATTACATTCGAAGATATTTATTTAAAGAAATTATATTTGAGAGAGATTTATTTAAAGGAAGTATATTTAAAAGATATCTATTTGAAGAAATTATATTTTAAAGAGAGTTATTTGTAAGAATTATATGTAAAAGATATTTATTGGAAAAACTTGAATTAATTGGGTGTAATTGTATTTATTATTTGATGAGCGATATTAATGGTGTTCTTGTTGTCTGTTGTGGATATCACTGGTTATTGTACGTTGCCCTTATTGTTATTTGTTTCCTATTATTTTGTATATTATATTGCACATGTTATTAAACTAGTGAGTGTCTTGACTGTACCTCGTCTCTACTCCACTGAGGTTAGCCTTGATACTTACAGGGTACCGACCGTGGTGTACTCATACTACACTTCTGTACATTTTTGTGCAGAGCCATATATTGGAGATATCGGACTTGAGCAGAGTTAAAGCGGGATCGTAAGGATTCAAGGTAGAGTTGCTTGGTTGTCGCAGTCCCTTGGAGTCTTTTTATTTTATTTTATTGTTAATTTGTAATCAACCAATATTGTATATTCGGTCCTCATGATCATTCCATGTATTCAGTTAGAGTTCGTGACTCAATACTATCAATCTTGGGAGGTTGTATATTCATATTTGTTCCGCTGTTAGTTTTGATTACTTATTAAATAAAATAGTTTCAAAATGTAATTGAAATCGGCTTGCTTAGTCTTAGAGACTAGGTGCCATCACGACGCCTGTGGTGGAATTTTGGGTCGTGACAAAGGGTGTTAGAAAATATTCTACATTTATTTAGAAGACTAGTCTTTGGACACGCGCGTTGCGCGTGTGCTCCATACTAATTAATGAGTATAAAGTTTTAATAAATACAAATATTACATAAATATTGTTATATAATGTTATTGAGTTATAAACAAATTTAACAAATATAAATTGCGTTCACGGATGATTGTTTATCCACTTTCTTGTTATATAACATAAGTGATAGTACATATAAAAAGTTAAAGCTCATTCGGGTGAGAGTAAATATTCTACTTAGATGATTAAATTCTCGCATTCAAAATGATTGAAATATCCTAAGAATCTAAGATGATAAAATTTAAATCAAATTAGTTATATAAAATAAGTGAAAATACATATAAAAAGTTAAAAATCATTTTGGTGAGAGAATATATGCTATTTAGATTATGGTCAAATTCTCGCATTCAAAATGACTAAAATATTATAGAAACCTTAGAAAATAAAATTTAAATCAAATTTGTTATATAATGTGCATGAAAATACATATAATTCGAGTGAGTGAATATTTTCTATTTAGATGATCGAACTCTTGTATGCAAAATGTTAATTCACGTTTCACATTATGAAAAACAAATTATTGTTACACCCTAATAAGAAAAGAAAACAAAGAATGATAAAATAATTATTTGCACACCAAATTAAATAAAAGAAAGTAAGGCAAAAATAATTATTACATCTTAACTAAATGAATAAAAATTTGAAAAAAGTAAAATGATAGATAAATAATTAGTTAAAAAGGAACTCTTTCGCTTTTTGAATCTGGCTACTTAGGATGGGAAAATGTTAGATGGGATAATATCAAGACAAAAATTAGAACGCCCAGTTTCTAACCTGTTTAAAAGATGATTGTGGAACCAATTTTGTTAAACCGTAACGAACATGGACACTTGTAAATCTTAAAGAAGTTTAAAACATTCCCATAATTTTACTTCCTGTTTAACCAAATCTTCTTCTCACCGTCCCTTTTTATGTTTTTACTACCATTTATCTAAGGCTCCAACCCATCTTAATTTTTTTCCCACTTAAAGCATATAGTTACTTGCCTCTCTGTTTATATATATATATTTAAATGATAAGGCAAACTGCTGAGGCTTTTGAGCTTCCAAGTTAAAAGACACGATTATTAATTAGTTGAAAAATAAAAACGGTTTTATCATTAAGAACGACTATCCATTACTTAAGTGTCTTTTGAGATTTTAATAGGAATTAAAGGTGGCTTTTAAAAGTTAGTGATGCCACATCACCTTGATTAATACCACAATTATACTCCGTATACAATTATAGAATATAGATATAGGTTAATGATAATTGCCTTTTTATTTGCTTTTAGATTTAAATTAACCAAACTTCGTGTGAAAATTCATGTTACTTAAATGAGTGCAATGACAACGATAGTAATGAAGAGAGATGTATGTTGATTTGTCCAAAAATAGTATTGGTATAATATTTGCTTAAAGGGTATAAAGGTCATCTAGTTTTTGAAGGTTATTTCTAAACATGTGCGTTGCACGTGTATCCGATGTCAATCAATATGACTTTTTTTAGTGTGTGTGTGTGTGTGATGAATAGGAAAAATATAAGCTCAAATTGATCAATAATGAACCTATTCGACCAATTTAGTCTGATTGCAGTAAATTTAATTTATCAAAACAAAAATGAAATAAGGTTCAAGTTCAATTCTAAGGAAGAGAAAAAAAAAACTAACTGTCTAACCTTAAAATTATATGACTATTAGGTATATTATTTGTTGAAATTCTTTCAAAATTAATTTATTTTTCTTCCTTATGTTTAAGGTAAATATATGAAGATGACTATAAAAGAAAGTTACTAATCATGTATATGAGATCAGTAAAGGTTAGAATCTTTTAGTTTATTCTTTCTACAGAAAGAAAAAGATAATATTTAAGAGTGAAAATAAGAAAGAGTGATTGTTCGACCCATAAACATCATGAGTATTTGGTAATTTGGTTATTGAAATTCTATCCAGTAAATGACTTACTTTGCTTCCTTCTGTCCGTAATAAATTTATAAGTGACAGTGAAATAAAGAAAAAATAAACAAAATATATAAAAATCATACCAATAATATAAAAACGTGCTCAATAAACATGCATTAATTAAAGTATTATCAGAGTGGTACTTAAAAAGAACCTGCCTCTATCTTTCCCAAAGAGCAATAATGACTTCTGATTATTACTACATATTTAGATGAAAATGTTTTTCTTTTTGGGATTGGTTTTAAATGAAAAAAGGTTTATGGATGCAATATCATATGTACAACATTACTAAAACTAATGAAATGCAAGCTCATGCATATATGTTAATGCATCGGAAAAGCTACCTTATGTCAAATTACTTAATTTATCACAAGTCCATATGAAAATTGTGCTAAAAGAATATTTTTTATGAAATATATGCTAAAAGAACATGAAATCCATAATATAAGATGGTGTATCTATACATCTCACCGAGTAACAAAATAGAGATATTGCTATCGAGTATCGAATCATACAATGAAAAATAAAAAGACAAAAAGGGAAAGGAAAAAAGAAATAAAAATGAATGATATTACAGTAAATAAATTATTTAGTAAAGTTTTAAAGATCCGACGAAAGAAATAGAAGAAAATAAATAGAGTGGACCACAAATAGTTTAAAAATCAGACAGGGGTGCATGTTTCGTAAATTTCTCAAAATTTTCTTGTATCATTCGATTTATCCGTGTCACGCCCCGAACCCGGGGAGGGAGGGAGGACGAGACCGGAACCCGGTGCCTCACCTAACCTTGCGTACCAACTTGCGACTAAGGGACTCTGAACATATAATGTCATAATTTGGCCATGGGGCCACATTGCAAGACACTTTGCGAAGCAACATATAAAACTGAACGGAAACTAGCACTGACTACACATCAATATAAACCTGGGCCGACAAGGCCGTCATGATTACTATAGCTGACAAACCAACAAATTATACATACCACGTCTACAAGCCCAACATACTGCACTACCTGACAGGATATGTCTACAAGCCTTTAATGATGGATGTATTGTGATCGGAACAGGGCCCCGACCTACCCATAACATATATACGTACATATAGAAGATGTACACAAAACCCTAGACCTGGTAACTCCGAAGGACGTGAAGCTTACCCATCAGGCTGAACTCGGAAAACACCTACTGAGAAGGTCTACATGTCTGTCTATCTGAACTTGCACGCATGAAATGCAGCGTCCCCAGAAAAGGGACGTCAGTACGAAATAATATACCGAGTATGTAAGGCAATAACATAACTGAAAGCTAAAACTGAACTGATAATATAATAATTGAAAGTAACTGGGAGTCAAAGATGATTTGGAGATATACTTACGTGTTGATACTAACTCAACTCCTTTAATATAGTAAGTAAAATAAATATTCGGCACTATAAGGCTCGGTACGTGTAACTGCTCGCTCATAGGCGCTCGACCATACTAGGATCTGTATCGCGGCCATCCTGGGCTCGCTCATAGGTGCTCAGACACAATAGGCTCAGTATATAACTTACCATCTGATCAGAGGTTGCGCAATAGGGGTCTGCCCATCGATTATAGTTCGATGGTGGTGAAAATATTATAATACTGTATATATATATATATATATATATATATATATAGACCCTATGCTCTCTTGACTAGAAGAAAATAATACTTAACGGAATATAAAGTCCCAATAAGGGAGAATACTGTAACTTTTGAGACTAGGATAATGTGAATAAATTCATGAATACGAACTTCTCTTTATGTCTCATTATCAAACACATGTAGCTACCAGAACATGCCAAAATGAAGGAGGGCTTATCCTTAACATACCTCATCACAATCTTTCCAATCACCAAGTTTAACTCGCCTCTTCTCACCTTAATCTACAACAAGGATAATAATACTATCATTAAGTTACGAAAGGTACAACTATCGCATAACGAATGACAAGCTTATTTTGTATTAAAACGAGTAGCATCTCCCCTATATATATA